>JAJPUD010006586.1:24096-60542 GCA_023553655.1 Myrmecobius fasciatus | reverse complement strand
CACCACTACACAACTGAAAGTGAATGTTGCAAAGTTACAAAGAATAAACCAAGTCATGCAGAAAAAATATGAGAAGACAATTCTCCCCATCCCTTTGCAAAGATACGATTTTCATAGGTATAGGACATTTTATAAATTTCTGCCTTTTAAAATATATTGAGTAGTTTCATGGATCATTTTTTCTTTTGTCTTTTATAATTATTATATTGTCAATAAAATCTAGCATTTATATAGTGCTTATAGGTTTGCAAAATGTTTTATGTGTGTATTTACATATATATGTATATGTATATATATGTATGTATGCATGTGTATGAATAAACATTTTATCCTCACGACAACCTTGTGAGGTAGGTGCTATTATTATACCATTTTATGGATGAAGAAACTGAGCCCAGGGTCACACAACTAGTAAGTATTTGAGGCAGGCTTTAAATTTATATCTTTATGATTCCAAAACCTTTGTTCATACCATCTAGCTGCCTTCTAAGAAAATACTCTGTATTATAAAGGATGGCTCTCTGAGAAGGGAAAAAAGAGAGGCATACAGGAAGAAATTTAGGTGATTTTAAAACAATGAATATATAAATAAGATTTATTTTTTAAAAAGAAAAATCACTGTGACATCTTATTATAAATGAATAAAATTCTTCTTTTATGTGAAAATATAACTTATTAGACCAGAGACTAGCATTTGGTGTTCATCAATTGACTAACTAAATTATAGATGCAGCTAAATCATCAATCTTAGCATAAATAAAACCAGTCTTCCTGAGTTATATATCCATTTCATCTCAATATGCTGAGGAGACTAATATAGAAAGCAAGAAGATTGACTGGCTCTAGTATTCTAGGCTCCTCAGTCAAGGCAGATATTCTCTAATCTCTGCTTCCCTCAAACAATTCATAAAAATGAAAAGGAAGTTTTGTTATTCTTCAAATCTTCAAAGAACTAAAATTTCATTGGTGTGAGAACACCTTCTAATGCAGATTACAATACTTCTTTAACTTTATTGATAGTTTACATGAGTAAATAATGACTAAAATAAAATCAATTAGCAGCTAATATTGATTATTCTATTTGAATTTAGAATTCTTTATATCACTGGACACAATTCAATCACCATCTTCTTCACTAAGCCTATCAACTCCCTAAACTACTTGGCAATTATTTATATGTACATGTTGTCTTAAAGGTGGAGACTCTTTCACTTTTCATTTCTGCATCCTCTGCACCTAGACTCATTTCCAGAACAAGATAGGTGCTTAATTAATGCTTGGTATTGCTTGGTTGCTTAATTAATAAAGGTGGTTTTCTAATGATAAACATCTTTAACTGTACTTGAATAGGACCTACCAGACCCCATGCTTTACTAACAGTGCCTTTGAGCATCTTGTTCACCTTCATGAATTGGTTAGGAATCTAAAGAGTACTTAGTCAAGGATATTAATTAATCTTGATTGGAACTCTGGGAAATTAAAAAATTAACTTGCTTCTAATTTATGAAACAATTAGTTAACAAGGGTTCTGAACTGTCACATTACTCAGGGTGTTTGACACCCCAAATATACCTTCAATACCCAACAGAGTGTCTTGTACATGCTAGACACTTAATAAGCAAGGGTCTTTCAGTTAATTAATTAATTAATCAAAGACAGCTGCGACACACACATACACACACAAAATCTGTTCCAGTGTTAAATTCCACTTAATATCTCCAAAACACATTTTTACTAGACTTGATCAGCATCTTATAATGAAAACAGCCCATGATTCTTTTCGATTGGGCCAATGAGATTGTGGAGAAAACTCTGAAGATTATCTGCTGAGTGCCAGTTTTTAATGAATCCCATTTGTCTTTCTTGATTAATTCTGCTATTACCCCCATTTAGTCCTGTCACCAGCACGTTAGCAAGAATTTTCATATCACTGTTCACATGAGAAATTGGTCTATGAGAACAGCACTCATCAATCAGTGGGCAGTTTATTTAATACCATTTACAGTTTATGAGTTCAAGAAACTATAGCCTCATATTTTTTAAATGGGTAGCTGTCCAAGGTAGAGACAATCAAAATTTTCAATTGAATAGACAGACTTGTAGAGCTCATGTTGAATAGATGGTAAAAGCCTTGAGAAAGCCCAGGGTATTACAAGTGTACAGTCCTGTGACTAAGAGATTTTCTTTAATGATGGGGAATTCCCTAGTGTTCTGGGGTGAGCATTCTACTTTGTACTGTCCTCTAAACTTTGTAACCTTCAGAGTTGAAATTAAATTCTAAAAAAGGGCTCACTTCCCTTAATGACAAATTTCCTTCTTGGTTGCAACAGCTTTGTAAATAAACCATGCAGAACTGCTCTCTCTTCCCTGAAATCACAAAGAACCAAATGCATGTGAAATCATTTTTGTGTGTTTGTTTTCATTCAGAAACCACACAGCCATATATTAAAGAGGAAAGTAGAGATGGAACAATTCTCTGAACAATAAGCAATATAAACAGCTATTCTGGATAATTTAATGCCAAAAGAGATTTTGATGATACAAGTAGATAAGAGTGGACAGTCTAGCTTCATGGATTGTATTGATCAACTTAAACTAATATAATTCAGCTTGAACATTTACATTGACCATAAATTTAGAACCAGAAGGAAATCAGAAGGAACCAGAATGGGGTCATCAAGTCAAACCCAAAGGGATTATTAAATGACATTCTCAGCTACATGGCACTATGGACAAAATACAGGGCCTGGAATTAGCAAGACTGGAATCCAATCTGATTTCAGACATTTCATTGTATTGTGACTCTAGGCAAATCATTTTACCTCAACATATCTCTGTTAACTAAAATGTAAAACGAGGATAATAATAATAATAATACCAACTTCTCAGGATTATTGTGAGAAGCAATAATATAATATTTACAAAGTACCTAATACATTTCCTGGCACACAGTATGCACTTAATAAATATGAATTCAATTCCTTTCTAAGATTACACTGGTAGTAGATAATTAAGTTAGGATCCAAATCTTCAACCCAAATTCAGTGAGCCTTCTCTGCAATACTACCACACTATACTATTTTTCTATTACCTCAATAATACTTGGATATAGACATGGTGATTGTTAGACTTAGATAATAGGCAGATTCACCTAGTTTTCATTTCATTCAGATCTGTAATTTAAAAGAGCAATTCTCTTGTTGTTTCACCCAACTCATTGGACTTTGTCCAGGTCACGCATCTTGCTATATAGTCTGTCCCTGAGTCATTTTCCTCACTAAGAACAATGCCTCTGGACAGGACCTGCAGAGACCATACCCTCCTATCACTCCACCTCCTTTAATCCTCTCAACTTTGAGATGATTGGTAATTATGTACTCTGCAAAGGTATATTTCCATCTTTTACCTCCTGTTGCTCTGGAAACAATATTCAAATCATTACTCTCCCTGATACTGAACAGGACATGACAGTCTACAGCTTCATATTCCATTCACAATTCTTGAGACTGCTTTGCTTGATTACAATTCCTTTTAGCAGTTACATCTCTTTATTAGGACATAAGCTCCTTGAAAGCAAACATTGTCTCAATTTTGTTCCTATATCTTCAAAGTCTACCACTACACATATAATAAGTCAAAAATTTCTTAAATTCCATGTTATGATAAATAATGAGGATAGGCTATAGACCAAATCCAACAAACAAAACAAAATTGCCCCTGATATCAAGGTGTTCACAGTTAGTGGAAGAGACAAAAAGAAAACAAATGTGAACAAAATAAAGAACAAATTGGGAATAATACTAAGGGATATTAGGGGAAACTTTTTTAGAACATAGGGTTTTAGCTAAAACTTGAAAGAAATCAGGGAAATCGTGAAAAGGAGAAAAAAGAGAATTCTAGGCATAGGGGATAGTAAGAATGTGTGGAGTTGGAAGATAATGTCTTGTGTAATAGTCAGAAAAGGGATCCATGCCATTGGATCACAGATATGTAGTAGGGAGTAAGGTATAAGTAGACTGGAAATGTAGAAGGGGTCAAGTTATAAAGGGAAGGCAAATAAAGGATTTTTTGTTTGATCCTGAAAATAATAGAGAACCACTGGAGTTTATTGTATGAAGTAAGTGGGGAGGGAAGGATTGGATTATATAGTCAAAGAGCTGCGTAAAGTGGGGAGTTACTTGGTTTAAAAGCTAGGTAGAAAAGTTCAATTGAAGTGGGAAGAGACTTTAGGCAAGGAAACTAACCAAAAGAGTATTGCAGTAGCCTACTCTTAAAGCTATGAAAGTTTACACTAGGACAGTGGTGGTATGAAAGGAGAGAAGACTGTATATGTCAGATATGAAAGTAGAATCAAAAAGCCTTGACAATAGATTGGATATGGGAGGTGAGAGAGAATAAGGAGTCTAAGATGATACTTCTCAGGTTGTGAGCCTGGTCGAGTTAGAAATTGATGATGCCCTCCATACTAATTAGAAAGATAGAAAGAGGAAAGGATTTAGGGAAAAGATAATAAGTTTGTTTGGAGAAAGGGGCATGTTAAGTTTAAGATATCTATAAATAAAGTTGGAAAGGTAGATATAAGGATATCAGCATAGAGATGATAAATAAATCCATGAAATCATCAAGCAAAATAGGATAAAGGAAGAAAAGAAGAAGGTCCAAGGGAGAGTCTTGGGGGAGATCCATAGGTTAGTGAGCATCATCTGGATGAATACGCAGCAAAAGAGAATAAGAAAAAGCAATCAGATAGGCATTAGAAGAATCAGGTGAATTTGGTGTCATGAAAACCTAGAGAGAAAAGAACATTAAGAAAAATGTGATCAACAGTGTCAAAATTTATAGGGAGGTCAAGAAGGATGAGGATGAAGAAAAGGCCATTAGAGTTGGTAATTAAGAAATCATTAGTAACTTTGAAGAGAGCAATTTCAGCGAAGTAATAGGGGCTTAATAAATGTATTTTGGTTAATTGACTGGTTTTTCTAAATCACTCTTCACAGAAGGGGAAGAAAAACTCTATATTTCATTTTAAAGGTACCAATATCACCAACCTTTTTTTAACAGCTCTGTAGTTACACTCTACCATTTGGTATGTTACCAAGACAAGAAGTTTGTAGGACAAAGAAGTGACTAGCCTCTAATATTATTAATGATGATTATAATGTAACAGGTGGCTAGATGGTAGAGTAGAAAGAGCACCAGCCCTGGACTCAGGAGGACCATAGTTCAAATACAGCCACCAGATGCTTATCCACACACACACACACACACACACACACACACACACACACACACTCCAATTTAACTCTAAAAATATAATCAAATCAACACTACCATTATTGAAAAAATGTCAATCAATTGTTCTCTGATTTCCCTGTTGAAAAAAAAATACCCACTACTCCCTGGCCACTACACCCATATAAGTATTGCCTTTTTCTATTAAAAGGTACTTGCAGGGCAGCTAAGTGACATGATGGATAGGGTATAGGACTTGGAATCAGGAAGATTCATTTTCATGAGATCAAATCTTAATACCTGTATGACCCTTGGCAAGTCACTTAACCCTGTTTGCCTCAGTTAGTCATCTGTAAAAGAATGAACTGGAGAAGGAAAATGGCAAACCCATCATTATCTTTGCCAAGATATTTGTGTCACAAAGAGTTGAACACAACAAAATAACAACAGCTACTTGATTGCTTGTATTTGTATCCCTTTTTCTTAGAACAGTGCTTAGCACATAGAAAGGACTTAAGAAATGCTGTTTCCCTATATGTTTATATATTCTTTTGCATCACCATCCCTCTTCTCTCCTATTCCTTATTTAATAGTCCCTTGATTCCAGCCTCCATTATTTCCTCCTTTACTCCAGTCTCTGTTATGGATGTGACCCTTCTCTCCAGGACCAATCCCTCTACATAAAACTTTAATCTCATCCTCTCCATTTTCTGTAGCAGAATGTTCCCATAATCATTGCCATCCTGATTTTCATTCTCTCCCTATCTACTAGCTCCTTCCCTGATATACAAGTATGTTCAAGTCTCCCTATATCTTTCCTCCTCTTTCTCAGTGAAAGTCTTTTATGTCCACTTCTCTGAGTTTCCCCATCTCTAATTTGGCTTTTTATTTCAACATCCAAATGATACTTTTTCCAAAGTTGTCAATGACCTCCTCTCAAATCTAATGACTTAAAAAAAAATTCATCCATCTTGTCCTCTATATGGCATTTGACACTTGACTGCCTTCCCCTTTTAGATACTTTCTCTTCCTTGATTCCTTTGTGACCCTATTCTCTCTTAGTTGTTCTGTCTTCCCATTCCTCACTCTTCTCTTCTTCGATGGATTATAACTCATTTCTGTCTAGTTATAGCTATACTCCAAGGTTCTGTCTTTGGTTCTTTTCTCTTTTCTCTATATTCTCACATGATGACCTCATCAGTTCTCATGATTTTAAACTATTTGCATAAAATTAACTCACAGATCTATAAAGGTAGAAATTTTTATCCCTTGTGGTGACAAGGGTGAGCTAAATCCCAGATCTCTTTCTCTCCATGCCATGAACCGGTCATTTGTCTTCATATTTGACAGTGACAAACCATATATACCACATATGCATATATTACTTCTCCTCATAGAAGATAACCTTCTTGAATATAGCTTCAACTTTGTTTTTCTATTCCCAGTGATTAAAACAGTAGGTATCACAGAGTAGATGCTTTAAAATGTTTATTTTTTATTTATTTGTTGATGCTCATTATCTTGTCTTCTACTGAATTTGTACTAAGGACATTTTAAAAGAGTCAACAATTTTGTCCCACTCACAGACACAAATAGAACATGAACCAGATGTGCCAGAATGTTCAAAGAGTGGAAATTACCACTATTTCTTCCCCCTGAGGATGCTGGAGTTGGTATTACCTTCTCCCTGAGGGGAAGGGAGAATGAAGAAAAAGAGGAAAGGGAGAGAGGGGAAAAAACAAGTACTTATCATGTACCTACTATGTTCCAGGCAATGTGCTAAATACTTTACAAATATTTCTCATAGCAACTTTTGAAAGTAGGTACTATATCTCCTCTTTATACCTGAGGAAACTGAGGCATCCAAAGTTTAAATGACTAAGCTACAGTCACACAATTAATGTCTGATATTGGATTTGGACTCAGGTCATTCTGATTCCAAAAGCAACATTTCCTAACTCTAAGTCCACTGTGCTCCAGCTGACAAAAGAAAAATCAACATGTTTGCTTCCATGTATGGAACAAATACATATTTGAACAGATACATATTTTATGCATGTCTATTATCCTAATCTAGTGACCTCCCCAAAGCAGTTATTTTATGTGTCTGGACAGCTTTCTACAGGAACAAAGAACAGTATCAAGATAACAACTTGTCCCATGAATGTTTGTATCTGAAACTGATAAAAAAAATAGTATTTCCATTTAAATAACAACTTAAAGTTATCATAGCACCTTAAACATATTATCTCTCATAGGACTCATAAGAACCCTATGTGTTTGGTACTATCGAATTATCCCCATTTTTTAGATGAGGAGACTGAAGCTCTGAAGTATTAAAGGATTTGTTCTGAATAACACAGCAAGTGTCAGACAATCCCTCCTTTTCACTCTATGATCTTTTTGATCTTTTTATGCCTTTATATGATCTGAACTCCAAGACTGAAAAATATCAGCCTAAAATCACCTTACATTTTTATTTTTATCAGAATGACAATGTTCTATTCTCAATTGATTCCAGAGTTACCAAAAAAAGTAGTTTATTTCTTTTAGGCACCTGGTTCTTCTCCCAAAGTTAAGCAAAATATCTACATACTCTAATTTCTCCCATAGTGCAAAATTCCATTTCTTTAGTAAGCAAAACATCCACAATCTCTGTGGTTACACTGGGAAATATACAAAAGAGTAAACAATAAACAAGTAAATGTATTGTGGAAAACTCATTGTGAAAAGCGATTTACATGACAAAAACACATTTTGGTTTTAGGAATTCAGCTATTGAGTTCAACATTCTCAGTATTTTCCTATCACATAGAATGTATAATATAAATATTTCAACCACACTGTAGTGTCACTTTTGCAGCAATTGAGATGACAGAGTTCAAAGTAAATTCTTTTCTCAAAAACAACTAGTAGTGTAGAATCCAACATATTTAGTATTGTGATCTCCATCTCTGTTTTGTTTTTAAACACAGAACAAATTCTATGCTATTAGAGTCACTATCCCTTGAAGATTACAAATAATGTTAAGACTTTCTAATAAGGGACTGGATTAACTTCCATTCTTTCATTAAGCCAGTTACTTATTAACAGAAAGACTTAACAGCCCCATGTTTAAGAGCAATGAATGCAACAAACAAGATGTTGGGTAAATTACAGCAAAGCCAATGGATATATTGAAATGAGCAATTAGATTAATTACTTATTAGGCACAGGCTTGATCCTATCATCCTCATGGTCACTGGTTATCAATAAGATGTTTTCTTTCTTCACAAAAATTTCGGAAAGGAAATTTTGTTTGGTGGTGACAGCCAAAGTTAAAGAAACTTGCAGCCAGAAAAATCAGAGATAATAACAATGTAAAAAACAAACAAACAAAAAACAACTTGCCATTTATGCTATATAAACCTGGCACTCAGTCCTAAAGGCAAAGAACAATGAACTAAGTTTATACTTAGGAAAGACATGAGCCCAGGATTTCTTTTCTATGATAATTTTTAGTTTAGAGTTTGGCTGACAAAGGCAATAGCTATGGATTTGAGGAAAATAATTAGAGTCAGAGACAGCTGTTTAAAATAGAAATCAATCCATGGGGTTAGGATTATATGATTTAGCATTTCAATTTGCAAAAGAAAAAAATGAAAGCTTTTGCTTAATGTATGAGAATACAAAATTATAGTGTTTCTTTTTGGGTACTAAAGAAAATTTCCTACTGTCTCCTCAAGATGTCTATGTCAAATTGAGGGAATTTACTCTTCTGGTAGAAATTATTATATTTATGGATATATATTCATATATAAGTTATTATAATAAGCTTTGTATGCTAAACAAAAGTATGCAGAGTATCATAAAGAAATCCTAGCTTATTCTTACGAATATCAGGGTTCAAACTCCCAATTCTGACAGATACTATAAGTGTAATTCTGGTCACCTCCCACTAGCCCCTGGCAATTCTCCAATCCTATTAGTCCAAACAAATTACTGATTTTCATGGGGGAAGGAGTTTGCACTTTATGTTACCTATATCAATGAAGGCATAGGTCCATTTAAAAAGAATATGTGTTGGATTATTTGCCATATAGGGGAGGGAATGAGGAAAAGAGAGGGAAAATTTTGGAATACAAGATTTTGCAGGGATCAATGCTGAAAAATTATCCATGCATGTGTTTGGAAGATAAAAAAGCTTCAATAAATAAATATATGAATAAAAATAAAAAGAATGTGTGGAAAACACCACTTCTTACTTCCCACTCTATGATTCTGTATCACATGATAAATAAGGCAAAGGAGACAAAAGAGGCTCCATCCACTTTATCTTTCTGTCCCTCTGATTCCCTTTCAGGGTTTTATTATCTAATTTAATTGCATCTTTCTCTTTGCATTCTGTTTCTAGTTAATGAGTCCTTAGAGTCAGCACAACCCCCACCCAACCACTAAAATATCAACTCAAAATTTATATTTCACCATGCATAAAAGGTCAATATCTGGTTATATATACATATGTATATATGTCTGGTAAAATATATATATACATATATGTGTGTGTGCGTGTTTGTGTATATTGCCAGTAGAAAAATAAGAAAGATGGGTATTGTTCTATATTTTCACAAAGTAAGTCATTTTGAAATTATCTAATCAAGAACTGAGAAGAAATGAAAAACAGATTTTAAAAGTTCAAAAAAACTAAAGGGAAAGACTTTTTTTCCCTTTAAATCTGGCCCCCAATTTTGAGAACAAAGGCCTGGCATTTAGCACAGCTGATCACTGATCACACATTCCCTCATGGGTACTATTGCACATCTGTCCAGGTAAGTTCCTGTTTTCCTAATTAACCTTTTCCTAAAGCATTGGGTGCTGTCCAGTGCCACAGGCAGGTGCCAGACTTGTGATATGACTTGGCAAATCACACATTCCTAGGCTGAAAGCTGTTGTTGCTTTTTAAAAAGCATCCAAGACAATCCACAGGAATAGGAAAATTTGATGAAAAAGCACCACAAGCTCCCACCTAGCAATGATGTCTTGGATATCTCCATTGATTGCCTTTTTCTGCTCCCTGATATTTTGACCCATCACAGAGATTGTTGTCTAAAGGATGCCACAAAAAGTAGGTAAAAAGAAAAATATGGCAATTGGTCAAACCATGCCAGTGTTTGACCAAACATATGATGGTTACCTTTTTTGTTGTTCACTTAACTTTCTGAGACTACATGGATAACTTCAAGTCAAGAGGAAAGAAGAAAATAAAAGACAGGGTAGGAGACTTTCTGAGGTCACATAAATAAGTTTCAAGTAAAGAGAAGAGGAGAAAAGAGGAGAGAGAAGAAGAGGGGATGGGAGTAAAGATGAAGGGAGAGGAAGAAGAAATGGAGAGGAAAAGGGTAGGAGAGGACAGGGAGAAAAGGAGAGGAGAACAGATTTTCAGGGCTTAACATTTCCAATAAGTTTTTCATTACAAAGTCCACATACCACTTATAGAGAAAACTGGAACAAAGTATTGTGTAGGCGATTTCATATTGAGGATCACTTAAGATACATTGCTAAACCTATAGTTTTTACTAGAGCAAATCATTGGACTCCCTCTTAAGGCTTCCATCTGTAGTCACCTGCAAACAAATACATTTATCTTAATAGAGAACAAGCAAAGTTTAATTGCCTGAGCTAGGTATTTTTGTTCTGTTTTATGTGTGTAGTTGGTAACCAGACCCTTGTGGATAATGTTAAAAGATGGATATTCTTTGCACTGAGCTTTTCCCCCCTTCTTCCTGTAAATTATATCAACTGCTTAGGGGATTGGACAAAACATAACAATAATCAGAATTTTGATGCTGTTTGGTTGTTTAGCTCCCTCGATTCACTAGAGTCAGCAGGCCGTTGCTAGATGGGTTTGTTTACTGATCTTGATCACTATGGGACTAAACTGGCTTGTATAGGGTCAAGGACTAATAAAACTTGAATCCTTCTCCATAATCAATCAATAAGCATTTATTAAGAACCTACTACATGCCATGCATTGTGCTTAGGTGCTACAGATACAGACAAGAAAGAAATGTCCCACTTTCAAGCAACTTGCCTTCCATCATAGTTTTTAAAATAAAAAAGAATGATCAATTAGTAAATCAGCAAGCATATATGAAATTCCTGCTAAAAGTCTAGGCAATCTAGGAATACGAAAACAAAAATTATAGACCATGGTATAAAGCAGGTTATATGCAAACATATGTATGAACATGATGTATATATCTGAATATTCTTATATATAAGATTAACATAAGGTAATTTTGGAAGGAAAGGAGGAAGAAAGAAATCAAGAAATATCCTTGTAGGAGATAGTGCTTGAGCTGAGTTTTGAAGGAAGCTAGAGCTTCTAAGAGATGACTATCTGGAAGGAGTACATTCTTGTGATAGGGGCCAGTCACTTGTGTGAAGCATGGACAAGATAATGGTGCTGAAGAAATCCAAGAACAGCAGCTGTAAGAAAAGAGTTACCTGATTATGATAATGTGAGGACATGAACCTGTCTCCCACAATTAAGTTTATCTTTAAGAAATTCGATCTGCATGCTATCAATAATTGGCTTGAAAAATCAACCAAGTCGGGGCAGCTAGGTGGCGCAGTGGATAGAGCACCAGCCCTGAAGTCAGGAGGACCTGAGTTCAAATCTGGTCTCAGACATGTAACAGCTGTGTGACCCTGGGCAAGTCACTTCACCCCAATTGCCTCAGCAAAAAAGCAAAAAAAAAAAAAAGAAAAAGAAAAATCAACCAAGTGAATTATTTCATATTATTTTGAATAAGTATTATCTCTTCAAAGCTGGTTCACTATGTGTGTGTGTATGTGTGTTTGTGTGTATGTGTTTACACAGAAAAAAGATCTTTGGAACCAAAACCTCAGTCATTTGTTGAGAAAAGCCAATTAATAAAAATTGTCCTCAGAAATATATTCTTGTAATTAACACAGCCAGCTAAGTTTCAGATTCACAATCAATCAGCCTCAGCTGAACTCAGTTTTAAGTGTGGTTAGTTGTTTTTTCCCCTTGGACCTTGGATCATAATGCCTTTAAGTCCATTGCCTTGTTATTTTTTTTAATATTAACTATTTCAGGACTATGAAATATTGTCACAATATATGGTGCTAATTACTTTAATTAATCCTTGTGACACCTCCCTGCTGTGGACTATGACAAAATATGTGATAAATTCATTAGATCTCAATGGAGAATACTTCATCACCATTTTTGCTAAGATTTTTGTTTCCCCAGGATTTAACTCCCATGTTATAATTTTATTTTCAATATCAGAGACCCAGTGAGCAAACTTTAAAAAAAATATCCTGACTCTAGGGTTTCCATCTTCTCCCTGTAACTTCTTTCATTTCAGATAGGATAGTGACCTTTTTAACACCTAACCAAGCAAAAGAACCTTAGTAATTGATGTTTATGGTGTGAGTCTGTCTAGGCCAACTGGCTGTCATAGATGTGATCTACTGTGCCATGCAGAGAGTGTGTCTCCTTATAGATCGCAATTCCCACTCATCTTTCCCACTTTCAAAGACTTAACAATGTAGAAAACTTGGGTGAGAGAGGGCAAGGTGGAGAGGCTGCCAGATTTCATTAACTGTGCTCTCTGAATCAACCTGACACCATCAGTAATACAAGTTTCCTTGGCCCCAAGAATTGAACAGACACCCTGATTCTTAGCAATATCAGTACTTGTTGGAACTCAGTCCAGAGCTAAAAAATAGCCTGTACACTGATTTCAGAAAACGAACTGAATTCAACAAGCAGCTATCTAAGTTATGTCTCTTTCATAATTCAACCAAGATTTTTTTCTTTATATAAAGAGTAAATCAAGTCTGATTTTCTCTATAAAGTGCCCTGTTCTTCTGCTTGGTGAATCCCCAATCCAGAACCCCCTTTCCATGAGGGGCTCCAACCATACTCATTTTACAACATAATCAATTCACTCTCTGTACTTCACCTCCTCAAAAAGAGTTTGGTCCTATTTCCACCAAAAAAAAGTCTTGCTTTCTATTCCCCTTTAAATGCTATCTTTTCTTATTCTAATATAAGCTCCCTGAAGGGAGAAACTGTCTGGATTGCTTGTATTTGTATCACAGTGTGTACCACATAAAAGCACCTAATAAATAATTTATCATCTATTTTTCTATCTTATCTAATTATCTATTTATCCCAGATATCCTAGCCCACACTTGTCTAGTCTTCTTGGGATTCTCTCAGTGATATTTGCCCTGCATCACTTATTGTTCACTTAGTTACGTATTTAAACATGACTAGAGTAATAGATGAGATATTTTCTGCATGGACTTTGTATCTCTCCTATGGGATTGCCAGTTTTGTATTCACTCTAATACCTAATACCATGCTAAAATCAGTCCATTATAGATACCTAAGAAATACTTGGGAAATTAAACTGTAATTATTTCTCTTAAACAATATATAGGCTTTTAAAAAACTTTTCATTCTCTCATTTTAGACAGCTTATTATCCCATTTCATACACTAGGAGAATGAGGCTCAGAAAATTAACTTAATCATTTAAAAGTTGTTCATCTCAGCAACATACAAGAAAGGCAGGACCAAAGGGCCTTGAAGTCAGAAGACCTTAGGATAAGTTCTGGTTCTGACATCTCTTAACCATATGTCCCTGAATGAATTATTCAAACCTTTTGAATTTCAGCTTCCTTATCTATATAAAATGAAAATCCTGATATTTGCTATGATATTGAAAACTACAAAATATCATGGAAATGATAAGCATGAAAGACTCCCCATCATAAATTAGCTTCATCTGGCCCAACAAAGAAGTGGATTGGAGAAGTGAACAGAGTGCTGTTTTTGACATCAGGGAAACTTGGGTTCAAATTATGCTTCTGGTATTTCACAGTTCTCTTACTAGAAGTAGATTGCTTAACTTCAGTTTTCTCATCTCTAAAATAGACATTGTAGCATCTCCCTTATACAGATTATGAAACACCAAAGAGATTTTATCTATATCTATATATTTATATTTAAATGAACTTAAATGCTCTCTTAACTATTCAGTTTCCATTAGCTCTATTCCTTATTTCAGACTCTACCATCTTCACCACCCGCCCCCACTCTCCATCATCTCCATTCATCATCTCCAGTAAATTTATCATCACTGTGTTATAACCAAATTAGAGGAACTTGGGATAGTTTACCTCTCAGACCTGTGGAGATGGAATAAATTTATGTCCAGGGAAGATCTGGAACTCTTAATTGAACACCAGATAGATAATTTTGATTATATTAAGTTAAAAAGTTTCTGTACTAACAAAACTAATGCAGACAAGATTAGGAGGGAAGCATCAAATTGGGAAATCATCTTTGTATTTAAGGGTTCTGATAAAGGTCTCATCTCTAAGATATATAGAGAATTGTCTCACATTTATAAAAATTCAAGCCATTCTCCAATTGATAAATGGTCAAAGGATATGAACAGACAATTTTCAGATGAGGAAATTAAAACTATTTATAATCATATGAAAAGGTGCTCCAAATCACTATTGGTCAGAGAAATGCAAATTAAGACAACTCTGAGATACCACTACACACCTGTCAGATTGGCTAAAACGACAGGAAAAGATAACGATGAATGTTGGAGGGGATGTGGGAAGACTGGGACACTGATGCATTGTTGGTGAAGCTGTGAACGGATCCAACCATTCTGGAGAGCAATTTGGAGCTATGCTCAAAAAGTTATCAAACTGTGCATACCCTTTGACCCAGCAGTGTTTCTATTGGGCTTATATCCCAAAGAAATCATAAAAGAAGGAAAGGGCCCCACATGTGCAAGAATGTTTGTGGCAGCCCTTTTTGTAGTGGCAAGAAACTGGAAACTGAGTAGATCCCCATCAATTGGAGAGTGGCTGAATAAATTATGGTATATGAATGTTATGGAATATTATTGCTCTGTAAGAAACGACCAACAGGACGATTTCAGAGAGGCCTGGAGAGACTTGCATGAACTGATGCTGAGTGAGATGAGCAGAACCAGGAGATCATTGTACATGGCAACAACAGTACTATATGACAATCAGTTCTAATGGACATGACTCTCTTCAACAATGAAATGCTTCAAACCAATTACAATTGTTCAGTGAAGAAGGCCATATATACCCAGAGAAAGGGATGTGAAATGTGGACCACAACATAACATTTTCATTTTCTCTATTGATGTTTGCTTGCATTGTATTTCCTTTATAGGATTATTCTCTCTTATAGATATGATTTCTCCTGAACAAAAAAATTATGTGTGGCAATAACTATACATATATTCGATTTAAGTATTCTAACATAATTATCATGTAGTGGATATCCTGCCATCTAGGGGAGGGGTGGGGAGTAGGGGGGAAAAATTGTAACAGAAATCTTTGTAAGGGTTAATGTTTAGGAATTACCCATACATATGTTTTGCAAATTAAAAGTATTAATAATAATAATAAAAAAATTATCATCACTGGATATTGCTTCAGCTTTGGAACTAATACCTCATCAACATCCTTGGTTGCCTCTGACCCTTTGATTAGAGGAATAGAGAGTTACCTCATTTTAAAGAGGGACCAGAAACTCTTTCAACTCCTTTCTCACCAGATACACTGTTTAGTTTCAACTTTACCATTATCCTGTCCACCAGGTACTCCCCATCTTCAATTCCTTTTTGTAAGGTGTTTGGTGTTTTAACTCAGCAGATTAGAAACTTCTATTCTTTTTTTCTTATTTGTATCCTCAGCAATTAGCATAGTAGCTGACACATAGCAGGGACTTAACAAGTTCTTATTGTATATAGATGTCAGCTATTATGAATTATTATCATTAGAATCACATAAACCTAGAGCTGGAAAAGACCTTGGAGATGATTTAATCCAATTTCTCTTATTTTTTATGATGAAGATGAAAATGATGAGACCCAAATGGATTAAGTGATTTGCCCAACCTCATACACACATACAAAATATTGGAGTTGGGATTCAAAATGAGATCCTCTGTGATCCATTCTAGTGCTTCCTGCACAGCAGCCTCATGGTCTCTCAAGGTAGCCAAATTAACAGAGAAACAACTTTTGCTTAATATTTCACTTCCTAGCTCCTAGGGAAATCAAAAGGAAAGGAAAAGTTTCTATGGGTACAATTATGTTTGTGTTGATTTTTATTTGTGATAGGAAAATAAATAATGCAAATCTGAGGGAATACTCATCCACTGGAGAATAGTTGAACAAATTATGGTAGATGAATATTATGGGATACTATTGTGTTGTTAAAAAAAATTAAGGAGATAAATGAATTCAAAGAAACATAGAAAGATTTTTATGAACTGATGTGGAGTAAATAGAACTAGAATAACTTATACTATAACATCAATATTATTAAAAATTACTTTTAAAAAGAAAGCCACTATGGTGATGAGACAGACCAAAGCACAAACTCAGATGAGGACAGAATGTCCACAGAAGAAATCTCAAAAAGTGATATAAATTGGTCTCAAGCCCAAAGAGGCTTCTTGGAAGTGCTCATAAAAGACTTTAAAAGGCAAATAAGAGAGATAGAAGAAGAAAATGAGAAAGGAAATGAAAGCTATGCATGAGAGAATCAACAACTTGGAAAAAGAAAGAAAAAATTGTCTACAGAGAACAACTCCTTAAATAGTAAAATTAACCAAATGGAAAAAGAAATACAAAAGCTAACTGAAGAAAGTCACACATTAAAACCTAGAACATGCCAATTGGAAGCTAATGACTTTGTAAAACATCAAGAATCAGTCAAAAAGAATGAAAAAAAAATGGAAGAAAAAGTGAAATACCTCATTGGAAAAACAGCTGACTTGGAAAACAACTACAGAAGAGACAATTCAAATATTATTGACCTACCTGAAGGCCATGATCAAAAAAAAAAAGAACTTGGATAGCATTCTACAAGAAATCATTAAGGAAAACTGCTCCAATATTCTAGAAACAGAGGGGGAAATACTCATTGAAAGAATCCATCTATCACCTTTGAAAAGAGATCTCAAAAGGAAAACCCCAAGAAACATTGTCACAAAACTCCAAAACTACAATCTCAAGATAAAAATACTGCAAGTTGCCAGACAAAAGCAATTCACATATCAAGGAGCAACAGTCAGGATTAACCCAGGATTAACCTGACAGCTTCTACAATAAAGGATCAGAGAGCCTGGAAAGCATATTCTGGAAGGCAAAGGATCGAGGGTTACAACCAAGAATTAATTACCTAAAACTTACTGTTTATATACTGACAGAAATGATAGTCAATTGCAGAATGTATGCGATGTACAATTACAGAATTACATACAATGATTGAGGGGATTTGTTCTATTTAACTATATATATTTCATTCAAGGAAGGAAGGAAGGAAGGGAAGGAGGGAGGGAAGGAAGGAAGAGAGGGAGGGAAGGAAGGAAAAGAGGGAGGGAAGGAAGGAAAAGAGGGAGGGAAGGAAGGAAGGGGGAGGGGAGAAATGGGGAGGAGAGAGGGAGAAAGGGATGAAGGAAGAGAAGGAGGAAAGGAAGAAAGGAGGGGGGAGGGAGGGAGGAAGGGAGGAAAGGTGGAAAGAAGGAGGGGTAAAAGGGAGAAAGAAAGGGAGGGAAGGAAGAAAAAAGAGAGGAAGGGAAGATGGATAGATAGATAAATGCAAGGGAGAGAGAGAAAGAGACAGAAAGACAGAGACAGACAGAAACAGAGAAAGAGAGAGACAGAAAGAGAGAGAGAGAGAGAAATGGACACCTTGAGAATTGCATCTATTATGCATTACTTAGCAAGAAATAAAGTTGGTGGTAAAGACTCTTAAACATTTTTCTCAACTCACCAAAAGACCCATGCGAGCTTTCACATGTGTATAGATTAAATTTGATTTTTCCTTCAGCAAATGAAGGCCTTAACATCTTTGGGACTATTTATGCCTGTATTGTGAGACAGATCAATATTTTGTGTCTTCTACTTCTGTCCATTCTATTCTCAGGTTTCATCATTGTGAGGAACTCTATGTGAAAACTCTCTCTACTCACCAGACTGGCAATGTTTCTCTCACATGAAATGTTGTGTTGCCTGGTGTATCATCATCACAAGGTTCATTTCTTGGTTATTGTCCTTCACTCTTGACAAATGACTTTGCTATGTTAGAGTCACATTACTGTGTGTCCAAATGTGGCTGATTAAACTGATAAGAACCTGAAATGCTCTGCCACAGATTGGGCATAAATTTCCATGTGAACATGTGGGGCAGACTCTAACTTTTCACATCCCATTTTGCTTTTGAGCTACTTCCATTATGAGGGCATTCCATGCTGGGTGATTCTGTGCCAATGTCTCCCATGTCATACAATCACTTCTAAAGTTCTTAAGAGAGACCTTGACAGTTTCCTTGTATCACTTTTTCTGAGAGCCACATAAATGCTTGTCCTGTAGGAGTTCTCCAAAAAATAGTCTTTTTTTGGCAAGAATATATTTGGCATTTGAACAATGTGGCCAGCCTTATGGAGCTGTGCCCTCTGCAGTAAAGTTGGAACACTTGGCAGTTTTGTCTGAGAAAGGACCTCCGTTTCTGGTACCTCATCCTGCCAGGTGATCTTCAGAATCTTCCCCGGACAATTCAAATGGAAGCGATTCAGTTTACTAGCATGGCGCTGGTATATTGTCCAGGTTTCACAGGCACATCACAATGAGCTCAGCACAGTGGCTGGACCAAACACTGAGCTAGCTCTGGCAATATCTGTGTCAACCTCATTATCAATGTGGACATCCCTGGAAAGTAAACTGCCAAGGTAAGAACTTATCCACAGCATTCAAAACTCCATTACTATAGTGGCCATCATAAACAGGACTCTAATCCTGATATTCCTCACTCCAAAGCCATCCCTCTAATGGTTGCATGTGCTGTCTCTCCTGGCTCAGCTACAATTTTTGTCATTTAGTTTCTCTGCTCAAGGACCTGGCCCAATATCTCAAATTTGTTCATATTAAAATCCAGCTTCCTTGGTCTCTGCCAGTTACCGCTTCTTTCTCTTCCACTCTAGCAATTTCAGAACTATATTTCCCTGCTCCTAACTTTCCCTATAACTCTGCTTAATATTATGCACTCCACTCTACCTTCAAGTGCACATCCACTAAAATTTGCTTTTTCTATTCTTCATATCCTTTTATGCTATTCTCTCCCTGCCAGATATCTGTGTCCTTCAAAGCTCAGGTACCAAAATTCATCTCTACTAGTAGGTCTTCCATATTAAACCACATCCCCCTGGTGATCTGGCTGTGTATTTCTCACAAGTTTACATATTTATGTTCTACCAAAAAGGACAAATTGAAAAGAAGAAATGATAAAGGACATGGATTTTAAGCTAGAAGAGTTGGGTTCTGGTTATGTTACCATGGGCAGTAGGCTTCCTGTCTTCAATATCTGAAGATTTATATGGAAGAGGAATTAGTCTTATTCTGTTGACCCTAGACAGCAGAAGTAGTAGCAATAGGTAGAAGTGGCAAACGACAAATTTAGGTTTAACATCCAAAAAAAACCCTTTTTTTTAATCATTAGAATAATACAAAAGACGGGGCAGCTAGGTGGCGCAGTGGATAGAGCAACAGCCCTGAAGTCAGGAAGACTTGAGTTCAAATGTGGTCTCAGACACTTAACATTCCCTAGCTGTGTGACCCTGGGCAAGTCACTTAACCTCAATTGCCTCAGCAAAAAAAAAAAGCAAAAAAAAAAAAAAAGAAGAAGAAGAAGAAGAAGAAGAATACAAAAGATGAATGGTTTCTTGAGGGGGTTATGGATTCCCCTTCCTTGATGGTTTTTAAGCATAGGCTGGATGACCACTTGACAATTCTATTGTAGAAATAATTTCCTCAATGAATGGATTGGATAGGATAACATCTAAAGTCACAAGAACCCACTTTGTCTTTGGGAGCAACATATACCAGTCATACTACCATCACAACCACCACCTCCACCATCCTTTGACCACCATGTAACCTCAGATCCTGCTGAGGATAGCCAAGTATCCTGTACTCAAAATCCTTGCCAGGCCCTGATATTAATTAATGGTATCCACAAAGAAACATTACCAGCTTTTTTGTCATTGTACCCAAAGAAGCATGGATTTTTCCATCTCTCTTGCAGATGAAACATTTCATGTACAAGCTCTTTTTTAGAATATGAGCTCAGGGACTATCTCACTTTTCTAAGTATATCTCCAAGGCTCAGCACAGTTTTTTGCAGGCAGTAAGTGCTTAATAAATGTTTTATTCATTCATTCATCTGAGATCACTTTCAACTCTCAAGTTTTGTACTCCTGTAAACTGAGGAAGGAAATGGCAAACCGCTCCAATATCTTTGCCAAAAAAACCCCAAATGGAATCACAAATAGTGGCTCACAATTGAAAATACTGAACAACAACAATGGTGAAGTTACTTATTTTTCTAAGACTCAATTTCTTATCTATAAAGCTATGCTAATAGTATCTCCAGTGCCTAGCTTACAAGGTTGTTCTGAAGCTCAAATGGAAAAATACATGTAGAACATTTTTCAAACCATAAGATATGTAAAAGTCATCTGTTATTATTATTAGTGCTAGATTTGAGGTAAAGAAAACTTATCTTTGTATTTCAAATTTAGTCTTGGACCTGACCATTTTACAGAAACCCAAAACTCAATATGTGATTTACCCCAAAATCACACAAATAACGAGAGGCAGAATTGGAATAATGTAACAATAACAAAAAACAATGACAAAAACAATAATATAGCTAGCATTTATATAATACTTTTATGTGCCAGCCAAAATGCTGAATGATTTACAAATATTTCATTTTATCTACACAGTAACTATGATACTTGACATGATAATTAAGGAAATGGGGACAGAGGTAAATGACTTACCTAGGGTCACAAAACTAGTAAGAGTTTGAAGACAGATTTGAAATTAGGTTTTCCTATTTCTATCCATTATGTTGCCAATTCCCCTTTGAGAATTCAAACTTATGTCTTCTGACTTGGAAAGTTTAGTGCTCTTTCTCCTTCATCCCACTATTTTCTAAGGATGAAACATTCCCTGGTTTGTGGTCATTTGAACCTCAATCCATTTAGAAGAATAAATTCATTATCCACTACCTCTCATGCTATTGGATAAGGAAATTCTATTAAACAAGAGAAAACAATTGATGGGTGAATACTTTAAAATCAAATTCTTTCTGAAGCACTGATCTCATTATTTGTTCACTAGACAAGCTCCTACTAAATCTATTCACAATTAAAAAAAAAAAAAAACTACCTAGCTAGCAGTATTGAACTGTGCCTTAATTAGGGCAGCCAAGAATGTCTTGTATAATTAACTGGGCTTTGTTTATAATTATTTCCTTGTGGTTAAAATTGTTTTCAGCATGTAACGTGGGCAATACTAACAGTAATCCTAACCTCAGGTTTTTATATTAGAATAATTGAAAGGCAGATAAGAAAACAAGGGTAAATGCTGAAAAGCAAAATCAGTTAAAAAAGAAAAGAAAGAAATTCAGAATTTCTTCTGTTTGTTATATTGATTTACTTGGAAGACATATTTCTGAACCTTAAACATATGAATACCATCTACTAACATCAGTTTTAGTTAATGAGAGAAAAGTGTTCCTAGCATTCAAGTTAACCCTCTTGTTTTATGTGGAAGTTCTAGTAACACTTTCCCTTAGGTGCTTTGGAAAGAAGGGTTGAGGATATACAACAGTAGCACTGGCAGTTATATGGGAAAATTAGCTGATTTAGAAAAGGAACTAACAATATCTATTTGATTCAATTTTGGAAACACTTATTAAGGACTTAATATTCTTAGCTATCATGCTAGGTGCGAGGGATGCAAAGACAAACAGTCCTTTCTCTCAGGGAGCTTATATTCTGCCAGAAAATGTACACTATGGTGTGCTGGATATATAAATAAGCTTTAAAGGCTGGGTGACCCTCAGGAGAATATAATTTTTTACATTCTGTGGAATGTCACTGATTATACTTGATCAATCAATCCAAATTAGGGCTAATTTTTCATCAATATTTAGAAATTGCTGCAAATTGGTTTTTATGTCCTGGGTTTGGAGTCAAGAAGTTCTGAGTTCAAATGTGACCTCAGATATTTATTAGCTGCATGGTTCCAATCAATTTATTCTTAGCTTCAGTTTCCTCAACTGTAAAATTGGAATAATAATAACACTTACCTCCCAGGGTTTTTGCAAGGATCAAAAGACATAATATTAATAAATTCCTTAGCAGAGTGACTGACACATAGTAGTTGCTTTATTTTAATGCTTATTTTGATTGTATCTAAATGCAGATTAAAGCATATTTTTCTTTTACTTTATTTTTCTTGAAGATTTTTTGAGGGGGCAGATCTATGTTTTCTTTTGCAACATAATTTTTAAGGAAATGTTCTGTATAATTTTACATGTACCTTCTCATTGTGGAGAGAGTAAGGAGGAAAGGAGAGATTCTGGAACTCAAAGTTTAAAAACAAATGTAAAAAAATTGTTTGATATGTAACTGGGGAAAATAAAAATATATTAAAATAATTCAAATTATTAAATTATTAAATAAAATAAATAAAAAATAATTAAAATAAATTTAAAATATTAAATAAATATTTTAAATGAAACAATTTTAATAAATTTAAATTTTTTTAATATAAATATTTATTACCTTCCTTTTTTCTCAATATTCAATCCTTTTTCTCTAGAAGAACATCATTGAATGAAACTCCAGTTTCAGCATCTAAATCTTTCATTCAGTCTTTGAAAAACCTTAGGCAAGTTACTTATCTCCTCTGTATCTGTGTACTCTAAGTGCATGATCCTTTTAGTTATGATAGTAACATTTCAAAGGGAGATAAGACCAAGTTTGAATGAAGGAAGCAAGATTACTTGTGTGCACTAAAATGGATGATCAATGGACTGACCCTTTTTCTAATTTTATGAAAAATTTAACTAGTTGAACATCAGTCAGACCAATTGACTTAACTCAACTGCCTCTGTCTTGACAAGAGCTTTAGGAAAATTAGCTTTGTAATGCAGGCAGCATAGGCAGTGAAGTAGATACATATATTTAACTTTCTATACTTTTGTTTTATGAGTGGTTAGGAATGAATCATAATTTAGCCCATGTCAACTGATTTAACTTCAGCTAACCTGTTTCATTTTTATTTCTGTATTTCAAGGAAGTATGATTATCTGAAACCAAAGTTTAGTGGTCAGCAAAATATATGTAACCTAAAAACTAATAGAATTAAAGTGATTATTCAGCTTGTTTTTGCAACATTTCATGGGTGAAATTTAAAAATTCAATAATCCCAGAATATTTTTAATGAAATGAGTATTTGTGTTTACATGATCACTTAAATTTTCAGTTCCCACTGGAGAAATTAGAAACTTGATGAATAAATAAATGAAAAAAAAACCTTAATTAAATATTTGTACCAAGCACTGTATTAAGCAATGGAAAACATATATAAAAGCAAAAATAGTCCTCATTCTCAACACTCTTAAGTGGTTTACATACTACTGGAGAAGACAACAAATGATCGCTAAAGAGAGACTCTGGTCAAAAAAGTTACAGGGACAGTGAATAGAGATATAGAGAGATTGACACATCCAGCATTACACTAGTAAACATTTAAAAACCTGTGGGTTAAAAAAAATTGTTTCACAAAAAAAGTATAACACACTAGTCTACTTAATTTGCACTATTAAATTTCTTCTCCATCACTTTCTTAAGCCTAGCCAATCAAAACAAGCAATCAATCAAACCCTGATTTATAGAATTTATCCATTTCTGAGATATAACTACCAAAATTTTAATTATCAGCTCTCAAGAGCCAGGTTTGAATTAACTCCAGCATACTCCTGAAAATAGTCAGAGGGAAGTCAGGAGTTCAGTTTTCACTTCTAATATATGCTATTTGACCCTAGTAAGTCATGTGACTTCTTAGAGCTTTAAGAAATTCTCCAACATGGGGATGGAGAACATCCAATTATGGGCTTAATAAGCCTACAAAATCATTGGGTCTGGCCCTGCCAAGGCAACCACAGATGATGATGAGCTGAATTATCAACTTAAGGTAAAAAATCTCCCACTGACTGAGTTTTTAAGTTGATAATTTTGTTTGGCTTGTAAATGACATAATAAATATCCAAATAAATCTTGGCAAAAAAAAAAAAAGGTTCCCTACCCCTACTCTAAAACTTCAAGTTGTAGAGAAGTTATACAACTATATAGTTAGAGAAGGTATAAATAAAGGGATAAAGATCATAAATCCATTCCTTATTTTTATGTGCTAGGTGCTGTGCTAGCTCCAGCAGTCCCCTTGACATGCCCTATCCAGGAACATTGACAGAATTGATTTGATCTTGGTTCATGGCTCTAGAAATGGAGGTAGGACAGATCTTAGTAGTCACCAAGTTAAAATTATAGCTGGAAAAGCAAAACAATTGCTTCTATAGCATACCCAACAAGTGGTCATATAGTCCTTGGTTGAAGTGTTCTAACATTGGGAGATGATGATCTATGAAGGTAACTATTCTACTGTAATTATTAGGAAGGGTTTGTTGGTTGGTTGTTGTTTTTCTCTACCTTAAGCCCAAATCTGCCTCTTTGCAATTTCCATCCATAGCCTCTAGTTCTTCCCTCTGAGCTTGAAGAGTACAGCACTAACATCTTTTCTATATGTTATTCCTTCAAATAAATGAAGGTAGCTTTCAGACCCTAAGCCATTTCTTCTTCAGACTAAATATCCTGAGTTCTTTCAGCTGAGGATGCCATGATCTGAATGCCTTTTTTTTTACAATCCTGTTTGTCCTTCTCTGGACTTTCTACAGTTTATCAATGTGCTTCCTAAATTCTGATTTCAGACATTTTATAGACTCTCTAATACCCTAGAAGTTCCTGACCAAGGCAGAAGCAAACATAATTTTTAAAACTTCTTAATCTAAAACTACAAAATCAGTTTAACCACATACAAGGCAAGCTAAATTCTATTTGAGAATAGGAGCTCTCTTTAAATGAAGAAGAAATAGGAGCTCTTTCTGTTTCCTGAGCTATTTCTATACCCAGCCAAGAGAGGTAGAGGATAGTCACAGTTTTTGCTAATCACTGACTATAGCTAATTATTCATTAATGTAGAGTTTTCCTTTTAAGTACAGATACCTGTTGTGTTAATATGCACATCATTCCCTAGGGTATCCAGGTGAAAATTAATTCAATACTTAGGGCCAAGACCAAGAGCAAAAAATCATTTTTAACATACAAAAGTAATTGACAAAAAATGAATATCCAGATGAAAATGCAGAAGAAAATATTCATTGGAAGAGCATGGACACCTCTAGGCTGTTACGATTAGTCATATCACCAGTGAGCAACTCCAGACTAAACTTAAGAAACTGAATCTGAACCTTTACAAGGAATGCAGATTTAAAGTTGTTCATCTTCTCTTTACTCTCAGAAAAAAAAAACTCAATTGTAGAAGTTCCCCATAGGAATTCTTTTCATAATTAGAAATTTGAATATTTGCAGTTTTCTATGGAAAGAGAAAGGTAGAAAATTACAAGAATAAGGGTCATCTAATAGATGGACCCCATGTGTTCGATGAGTACCCTCATAATATCAGCTGGAACTGATAAGGATCTCCAGAATGTTACAAGGACAATTGCCCTATAATAAAAATATGGACAAGAATAATGAGTATAGGTCAGTCATGATCTGCCTTAAGGGACTATTCACCCAAATGTATTCTTTTTAACAATTCAATTATATTTCTGCTCCAGGTACCTTTTCTCCAACTTCTTTCAGCTTCCTTTTGCATGTTGTCTTTTTCCAATAGATTGAAAACACCTTGATAGTAGGAATTGTCTTTCCTCCCATATTTGAATCCTTTCAGCTTAACAGAGTTCCTAAGACATAATAGGCCCTTAATAAATGTTTATTGGGAAGCTGGGTGGTGCAGTGGATAGAGCGCCAGCCCTGAAGTCAGGAGGACTTCAAATCTGGTCTCAGACATGTAACAGCTGTGTGACCCTGGGCAAGTCACTTAACCCCAATTGCCTCAGCAAAAAAGCAAATAAATAAATAAATAAATGTTTATTGACGAGTTCACAGATACATTGAAGTATTTGTGTATTTGAGTATCTTTGTGGGACCCAGAGAGAGGTGAATAAAGCAAACAATTATTAGAAATGTGAGAACACTTAAGGAGCCTCATACTTTCTTCTCGGACTTCTTCTATTTCTCTTATTCTTGTTTCTTTAAAAAAAAATGTATTCATAAAGAAAGTGAACAACCTATATATACAAAAATATTTATAGCAACTTTTTTGTGGTGGCAAAGAATTGGAAATTGAAGGAATGTTCATCAGCTGAGGAATGGTTGAACAAAATGGTTTATATGGTTGTGATAGAATACTGTTATGCTATAAGAAATGATGAAGAGGATGCTTCAAGAAAAAGCTGGGAAGACTTATATGAATTGAAGCAATGTGAAGTGAGCAGAACCAGGAGAACATTGTATACAATTACAGCAATACTGTATGATGATAAACTGTGAATAACTTTGCATTCTTAGCAATGAAATAATCCAAGACAATTCTGAAGGACTTATGATAAAAAATGCTGTTTATTTCCAATGAAAGGACTGGTGAAATCTGAATGCAGATTGAAGCATAGTTTTTTAAACTTTATTTGTCCTTTGTTTTATTTTATTTTGTTCCGAATTTTCTTTGAGTATGTGTTACATGATTACACATGTGTAATCTATATCAAATTGTTTTCCTTCTCAAAGAGGAAGAAGAAAAAGAAGGTTGGGAAACAATTTGAAACTCAAATTAAAAAGACTTTTAAAATATTTTTTTAAAGTTTGCAGGTAATTAAAAAAACAATAAAATCACACACACACACACACACACACACACACACACACACACGGAAATAAATAATCATTGTTTCTTTAGTGCTCAACATCAAGTACCCAAATCCTAAATGGTAATTTTAATTTATTTTGATGTTTCTTGGAAAAGAAATAGTAGACATTTGGGTGTTTTCAGAAAAGGAAGTAGGATAGTTAAATGAAGAGCTTTTTAACATGAACATGCAAAATCCAGGAGAAAATGATGAATAATAAATTAAATCTTCCTTGGAATCATTGGGGGTTTTACATCAAATGAAAAGAAATGGATTGTCAGTGAAATCAGCACACTTCCAAATATACCTTGCAAACCCTCATACTGTTCTCCAGATATCAGAGGTATTTATATAACTGCAGAGAAACAGATTTGGTCATACAGAGTATTCTGAATGGTATCTAAGCTGTCAAATCTCAGTTAAGGCTACTATTCACTGTAGGAAATCTCTGTTCTTTTCTCCTAGCAAATGCTTCTTTATTGAGTATATATGATTCCATAATAATCAATGGAAATGTGAGGAAATTCTGCCATTTGTTATTTTGTTCTTTTATCTCTGATCATCTACACAACAATTTGACTTTTTGGGGGAGTCAGTGTAGTATAGAGAAAAGAGTATAGATTTGGAGTCAGGAAAATCTGGATTCAAATTCCACTCAAGATACTAGTGTGCGACTTTCTCTGGATTGTGTAGAATGATTGGATGGATTTTTTGGGCTTCATGCAATTATCATTCAAATGGAATGAATGGAAAGGATTAGATGTGTTGATAGTTAACAGAAAAAAAAAAACAAGAATTTCTGATTCAATCTAAAATGAACTTCTTTCTAAACATAACTTAGAAGAAACTCTAAGAAATGGTACTTTATTTTTACCTCTTTCTAGAATCTATTGATACTACATCTCTGCCCTTGAATCAACATGTTCCAAAGACTAGGAAAAACATGAACCAAGAAAACTCTGCAGTTGGATATATGATATTTACATTTGGTCTTCCAGTAAGGGAAACTAATGGTATCCCATATCAGAATACAGTCTTGCTCATTTTATCGACAATTTCTAGTTTTTTGAATCACCACTAAATTACTCTCAGCTTTCTTTAATGCTTAGTCAATAAGTAGATTAAAACATAAATGCCACTAAATATGCTTTAAATATCAGGTCCATTGAAATACTTCTAAATTCTGTATCCTCTTAAAATAATCCCCATTCAAAATTGAAGGGAAATGTCATCTGTATGAGTTTCTTCAGAGTTTAAGCTCTGATTATACAAGGAATTATGTACTGTAGCTTTGGAGATTGGATAATTAAAAGAAGCACCAGATTCTTGTATTGATGGCATTTTTAAGCCCTGAGATATGAGGAAAGTTTTTTTTTCTTTTTTGCAAAGTGATCATGGAATTTCCTTCTCAGCTAATATTATCCACATTGAATGTAATTCAAGCCCCAATTAAATCCAAGTGCCCTAGGAGAGGAATGTGAGAAAAGACAAGGTAACAGTTGGAAGAAGATGACCCTGCTTATTTGGCCCTCAGTAAGAGAGGGGGGAAAAAACAAAATAAACCAAAAGATTAAAAATAAATCTTGTTTTTCAAGACATTATTGGCCATCTCTTGAAGTCAAACTGGGTCTAATATTTATTTGTCTACTTTCCCCAAAATGCCTATTGTGATATTACCCAACATAATTTAATAGGACCCCGTCATGTCAAGACTATTTCTGGATGGAAACAAAGAAAATGTATGAGGAAATATATCCTCATCTGCTAAGATTTGTCTTTCTTTCTTACAGAACTTGACAGTTTGCTATAGTTTTAGTTTTAGGACCATCTATTGTGCCTTTTGGGAGTCAGTGTAGTATAAAAAACAAAGTATAGATTTGGAATCAGAAAAATCTGGATTCAAATCCCACTCAAGATACTAGTATGACTTTCTCTGGGCAAATCACAACCTCTTTGGATCTCAATTTCCTCATGTGTAAAATGAGCAGGTTGAACTGGCTAACCTCAGACTGGATATCCAGCTTTAAAGCCATGATCCTATAATCCTCTTATCAATTAAAAACTTAGTTTCACTACACTCAAATTCAAGTTTTGTATAATTTGTTTAATGTTGGATAGAGGAGACAATTTATAAATGTTTGTTGAATAAAGCTGAATTGAATTTATCCAAGTTTTTTAGTAATAATATGTTTTTATATTTGCTTGTTCTCTTTTTGTACAAATAATTGCTTCAAAGTTTTACCCCCTTTATTTTAAATTGAAATGTTTCCTCCTATCTTTTTTCAAGTATTTATTTATTTTTGATTTATTGAATAAAATAATTATTTCCAAAAGATGGTATAATAATAAGAAACAGTTGCTCATGAAACTGTAAGTCTATTATGTACAGCTTGCTATTATTTTTAAAATATAATAAAGTCATCATATGAATTTATTTTTCCCTTTTTTCTTCCCTCCCCCCACCTTAGAGATAGCTATCATTAGATAAAAGTGTGTATATGTGTATGTGTGTAAAATCATCCTATACATACTTCTATGTTTCAGTTCTTCCTCTGGATGCAGATAACATCTTCCTTTATATGTTCTTTGCAGTTAATTTGGGTATTTTTAATAACTAAAACTTCTTATTCAAAGTGTTCTTAAAATAATCTTGCTGTTACTATATACAACATTCTCTTGTTTCTACTCATTTTGATAATAGATCAAGAGTTGGAAAGAACATAAGTGACTGAGTAGTCCAATCCCTTCATTTTACACATGAGGAAACTGAGTACCAGAGAATTTAAGTTATTTGCCTCAAATCACACAAAGCAAAGGTAGGATTTTAGGCACCTATATCAGATGAATCCAGTCAGTGATCATTCTACTGCACCATAATTCTTTCCCTACTCATTCCTCTTGATTTTGCCTTAAGGAGCCAAGTGGAATAAGCCTCATACTTCCTCCATAATAATCCTACAGATCTTTGAAGGTTTGTACCATGTTGGTCTGCTCTATATCCTTTAATCACAGAATCATAGAATAGTTGATGTGGAAAGGGCCATAAATCCAGCTCATTTTTAATGTGAAGGTTAGGTAAAACAAGATTATGTGAGTTTCCCAAGTTCATAGAGCTGGAGAAATAGAATTGGAACTAAAATATAGATTTTCTGATACACACACACACACACACACACACACACACACACCACATAGAGTTCCTTTTCCCACCCCTCCCTGACATCCCAAAAATGATGTACATCCCCTGGAAAGTGCACTGTTCATTTCAATATTTAGAGTATTCTAAAGCTAGTGAATCTCTCCTCCAATAGTTTCTAAGGGATTGCATCATAAATTATGCTAGAATTCTTTGTCTACAGCTTCTTGCATATAATCTAAATTCATATTAGACTTCTTGAGGGACTTTATAAACCATAATCCCCAGTCACCTTTCCTTTCCACCTCAAACCCTACCTTACCTGGTTTGAATATGACCTCAATCAGGATTTGTGGTAATATTGTCAATGCATGCATAAATATAAACATATATATATATATATATATATATATATATTTATGCATGTCTATGTATTCCTTTCAAAGAAAACTCACATTAGTAATAAGAATAAGAATAATAACCAGCTTCCATATACTGCTTAGAAGTCTGAAAAGCACTTTATAAATATCTCATTCGATCATTACATCAAACCTGGGAGATTGGTTCTTTTATTATTACCATTTTACACACCAGGAAATGAGATATACAAAGGATAAGTTACTTGCTTAAGCTCATGAGTATCTGAAGCTGAATTTGAACTCAGGTTTCCTGACTTTGGGTCCAGTGCTTTACTCACTGTTTCATTTAATCTCACATTTATATAGGAATTTAAAGTTTACAAAGTGTTTTAGAGATATCTTGATCCTCATAACAAGGAGGCAGTACTGTTTTCAATTTACAAGTGAGGAAACTGAGACTCCTGGAACTTGAGAAAATAGCCCATGATGACACATACATTGTTGGTGGAATTGTGAATGATTCAAGCCATTCTGAAGAGCAATTTGGAACTATGCTCAAAAAGTTATCAAACTGTGCATATTCTTTGACACAGCAGTGTTTCTTTTGGGCCTATATTCCAAAGAGATCTTAAAGGAGGAAAAGGGACCCAAATGTGCAAGAATGTTTGTGACAGCCCTCTTTGTAGTGGCTAGAAACTGGAAACTGAATGGATGCCCATCAATTGGAGAATGGCTGAACAAATTATGGTATATGAATGTTATGGAATATTATTGTTCTGTATGAAATGATCAGGAGGATAGTTTCAGAAAGGCCTGGAGAGACATACATGAACTGATGCTAAGTGAAATGAGTAGAACCAGGAACTCATCGTACACAGCAGCAACAAGACTATATGATGATCAATTCTGATGGATGTGGCTCTTTTCAACAATGAGATGATTCAGGCCAGTTCCAATTGTTCAGTGATGAAGAGAGCCATCTACACCCAGAGAGAGGCCTGTGGGAACTAAGTATGGACCACAACAGAGCATTTTCATACTTTTTTTGTTGTTTGCTTGCATTTTGTTTTCTTTCTCATTTTTTTTCTTTTTGATCTGATTTTCCTTGTGCAGCAAGATAATTGTATAAATATGCTTACATATATTGGATTTAACATCTATTTTAACATGTTTAACATATATTGAATTACTTGCCATTGGGGGATAGGGGAAAATTTGGAACACAAGGTTTTGCAAAGGTCAATGTTGAAAAATTATCCATGCATATGTTTTAAAAATAAAAAGCTTTAGTAAAAAAAATTATTTAAAAAAGAAAGAAAGAAAGAAAATAGCCCATGAGTACTCAGCTCACATGTCTCTGAGGCAGAATTTGAACTCAATTCTTGATTCTTCCCACTTTGCCTTGATATTAAATTAAGGTAAAGACTATATTTCATGTGGTCTTCTTTTGAATTAAATATGGTAAATCAGGGCCACAGAAAGAAGAATGGTATAAAAATAATAGTTGATATTTATATTGCTCTTTAAGATTGCAAAATGCTTTTTATATATGATCTTATTTAAGGTTCCCAATGTAGTCAAAATCCTAATAAGATCTTAGAAAAATATCTTTGAAAGGACAGAAATTCACAACACCTGATAACTGAATTATGTGGATTTGATGAGATGGAAGAAGAATGATTGGATAGGCACAAAAGAATCTTTCCCAATTTGCTAATATTTGTTAAGTTATGATTAAACATTCAAATTTGGCTGTAGATCTTCAATGGAGTAAGAACTGAAACTTTTTTTTAATTTTATTTTATTTGCATAACATATGTGTGGGTAATTCTTCAACAATAACCCTTACATAGCTTTCTGTTACAAATTTTTCCCCCCAACTTCCCCACCCCTTCCCTAGATGGCAGGATATCCACTACATGTTAATTATGTTAAAATATTGGCAAATCGAATATATGTATACATATTTCCAAACTTATCATTGTTGTGCAAGAAAAATCTTATCTACACAAACGATATATCAGATAAAGGAAACACAATGTAAGCAAACATCAATCAAGGAGTATGAGAATGTTATGTTGTGGTCCACATTTCGCATCCCTCTCTCTGGGTGTATATGGCTTTCTTCAGTGAACAATTGGAGGTGGTTTGAAACATATCATTGTTGAAGAGAGCCATGTCCATCAGAATTAATCGTCATATAGTACTGTTGTTGCCGTGTATAATGATCTCCTGGTTCTGCTCATTTCACTCAGCATCAGTTCATGTAAGTCTTTCCAGGCCTCTCTGAAATCATCTTGCTGGTCATTTCTTACAGAACAATAATATTCCATAATATTCATATACCATAATTTATTCAGTCATTCTCCAATTGAAGGGCATCTATTCAATTTCCAAAGAACTGAAACTTTTAAAGAACAATCCTGGATAGAGCCCTTATTCCACCAGGATGTGAGTCAAACAGCCAGACAAAAAATTTTGGTGTTATAATTCACTGTCTAGCCTAATATTGCTTACATATAAGCATACTTACACATACATGCAGGATTGTGTGTGTATGTAAATATTCCAAAGTGTTTGGCCAGTTGGCTATGTATCCAATTTCCCTTGGAAGAGATTTGCTTCATATCTAATAGGAATATACAATCTGGTTAAATGTTGCTCCTAGAATGTATAACGCATGGGTGGATGGAGATTGTGGACAAGTGGAGAATACTAAGGGAAACCATCAGGAAAGAACCTTTGAAGGGAGGCCAGGAAAAAAAAATCCATTCCAAAGAGAAGGGATATGCATCTATTGTTTCTCCAGTTGGCTAAGCAACAGCAGGAATGTTTCCTACTAAACAGCCTCATTAACATAAGCATAACTACAGGGTAAGTTTTCAGGCTCATTCCAAGTAAATTCAAGGGGTTTGGAGGGAGGAAAGCTGCCCGTTAATATGCAAAACTCATGCAGACAATGATATGAAGCTAATTCATTTCATCATATTATCACCATAGCATATTAACTTAAAAGAAGTAATAATATAACATGGAAATGTTTGCATATTAGAGAGAATTCTCATTGTACCCTATTAGCACCATATCATATTAGTATTGCATTAGGCTACCATGCTGCAAAGCTAAAATGATGAAATCCCACTGTGAAAACTGATATTGAATTCTTGTAATGTTTCAGAATCATTTTTAGCACTGCATATAAATAATTCATGGGAGCAGATCTAATGAATTGATGGAGGGAAAAAACATCCCTTGGCATTGTGAGCATATTTATGAATGTAAAGTCATGAGCAGGAGGATGCTTTTTTGAAGAGATGGGCAGGAGCAGAGACCTATAGCAGGTTTTGTTATCTCTGCACTCCAGAATCCTTGGTCAAGTTCAGAGCCTGAGTCCACTAACTGAAAGATGGCACTGGAAGAGTGATGGTGCAATGCTGGTAATCGTTGCTCTGTGATTCCCAGCTTTAGCTGCCAGTCCCATTGCAGAAACTACTCTAGTCTCAAGTTAGTGAAAAGATGAAACCAAAAATCAACTGCAGCTAAGCGTTGTACCCACTTGATGCCAAAAGCACCAACTGAAAAGTCAATCATTGTGTCAAACTATTATTTGACTACATAGAAGCAACTGGGTGACATAGGAGATAGAGTGCAGGATGCAGTCAGAAAGGTATAAATTCAAATCCAGCCTCAGAAACTTACTAGCTGTATAGTCCTGAGTAAATCATTTTAATTCCTGCCTGAATTTCCTCATCTGTAAAAAGTGAACCATAACAGCATCTTCTGGTTGTTCCAAGCTTACAATTAAATAATATTTGTAATGTGTTTTGCAAATCTTAAAGCAAGATATAAATACTAGCCATTATTACTTTCTTTTAATGGGCGTATCATCAAATCATAGAAACAGAGCTGAAAGGGACCTTAGTGGGACAATTTCTGACTCTGAAGTCTTAGGTCCTAGGTCAAATCACCTGGGTAACATTGGAAAAGTCATTTAACCTTCTTAAGGCTCAGTTTCTTCATTTGTAAAATGAGTGGGTAGGACTTAATGTTCTCTAGAGCTACTCAATGATCTACATCATAAGTCATATTGTACCACGGACTCTTTTTACAAATAAAGAAACTGAGAATCAGAGCAATGTTAGACTTAGGATTTCAACCCACACTTTCTGCCTCCAAATCCAAGGATCTTCCTACCATTCTATTCTGGTATATTTATGTAATGAAATGAAATTGTACTACAGGAAATGTTGTATATTAATTAAGGAGAGCAGCAAGGGAAGAATTTTATGCATTGATCCAGACAGTGACAAAAACAAAACAATAAACACAAGAATGAAAATAATGTAAATAAAAACTACTGAGAGGCAATCAAACTCTCTAAAGATGAATCTCCATGCCAGAAAATCAATGATAAAACAGACTTCTTTTACTCAGTAGAATGGTAAAAGATTGTGAGTGTAGAACATATGCTTTCAGAAATAATTGTGCTTGTTGATTTTCCTCAAAGCTTTTTCTTTGTTCTAGGAAATATTCATAGAAATATAGATTTCTAGCAAGGTAGTGATTTTTAGAATCCATTCAATTCTCCTTTTGGGGAAATGAGGAAGCTAAGGCAAAGAGACTTGATGACTTGTCCAAAGTTACAAGACTAGTGGGAGATTTGAACTCCTGTTCCCCCCTGATTCCAACAGCGAATGATTTAAATGACTATCAAGTAAAAATAAGAATTCCATTTTTAATTTTTATATAAATAAAACAAAAAAATCAGTCACATAATTTTGTGTAGAGATAAAGCCAAATTCTTTGTAATGTCTCCAGATTTTGATACATTTAAAAAAGAAAAAAAAAAGGAAAAGATTGAAATTTGGCCTTTGATTCCTCAAACCCCATGCATATATTTGATTTGATTCCTCAAACCCCAATATATATATATATTGTCAGTATGCTTGGGGGAGAAATAATCCAAATGTAGTTTTAGTTTCCTGGGATGATGTTTCTCTACAAGAAATCTATGCTCTAAGAAGAGTATTCCCCTACATAGAAGCTTGGCAGTTACAATGGATTTCCGGCAGAAGCCAATGACCTGTTTCCAGTCGCCTATGTTGCTGGCTTCTGGGCACCATGCTCTTTTGTTACTACTCTCTGGAGTTTACTCTGCTTAAGCTCAACTTCCCTCATGGCCTATTTCCAGTGTCTGTTCAGCTGACAGATTATTTAGAGGACTTGATTTGGCCTCTCTTTCTACAGAAAAGGAATTTCAAAGCAGAAGTATAGGAAGAAAGCAGCCAAAAGATTCTCCTGGTTAAATTGGGGGAATTTTGTCCTTTAATGAGCATAATGGGAAAAAAAGCAGGGAATACCTTAATTCCCCCTTCTCCCACACTACCCCATTCTCTTCAATGTAATCTGGATTCTAAAGATATAATTAACATATGTCCACCAGCGGGTTGGTGTTTGTACAAAAATTGAAAGTATGAAAAGTTTACTGACCACAATCAGCAAAGCAAAAAGAGATGAAGGGATGCATTAATTCAAATATTGTTCAAAAAATGAGGGGGAAAATCTGGGTTTCAGGGGTCTATTGGATATTGATTGCATAGTTTCCCTCCTTTATACTCTCCCTCTGCCCTATAAAGAATCCTCAAACCCATAATTTTCCCTCTATAAGACTTTCTTTCTCTCTCTCATTCTACTTTTGCAAGTAGTTTCTCTCTCTCTCTCTCTCTCTCTCTCTCTCTCTCTCTCTCTCTCTCT
>JAJPUD010006586.1:0-12877 GCA_023553655.1 Myrmecobius fasciatus | reverse complement strand
GAAGGGAAGGGAAGGGAAGGGAAGGGAAGGGAAGGGAAGGGAAGGGATAAAGGGAAGGGAAGGGAAGGGAAGGGATAAAGGGAAGGGAAAGGAATAAGAAAAAGGGAAAGGATAAGGGGAAAGGAAACAGAAAGGGAAAGGGAAAGGAAGAAAGATGGCACGGGCCTTCAAAAAGTTCACAGTGGGGGGTGACAACATTCAAACAACTATTTACATACAAGATTTGTATAGTGGAAATGAAAGATATTCTCATAGAGAAGCCACTAGCAATGAGGTAGAGATAAAGAGGTTACAACTAAGAAAAGCCTCTTGCAGGAGCTGAGTCTTGAAGCCAGGAGGCAGAGTTCAGAGACAACATTTTAAACATGAATGACCACTAGCATGGAGTTGAAATATAGAACTTAGTGTGTGAAGAATTGCCAGGAAGCTGATATCACTGAATGGTGAAGTACTTGGAGAGCAGAAAAGCATAAGAAGACTGGAAAAGCAAGAAGGAGTCATGTTAAAAAGGTGTGTGAGAGATAAAGAAAGGATTTTATATCTGATCCTAAAGATAATAGGGAGCCACTGGAGTTTACTCAGTAGGGATGGGTCAGGAATGATATGGGCAGACTAGGATTTAGATCAAGGCTTCTTAAATTATGGGTCATGACCCAGTAGGACATCACATAACTGAATGTGATGGTCACAAAATTACAATTTATTATTAATAAATATTTAATTTGTATAGCTATTTTATATACCTATATGCCTGGGGTTGTATAAAAATTTCTCAGGTGAAAAAGGTTCACAAGTAGAAAAAGTTTAAAAAGTCCTGATTTAGATGATCATTGTAGCATCTGAGGAGAGGATGAACAGAAATGGGGAGACACATGAAGCAGAGAAATCAGCTAGAGGCTATTATAACAGTCCAGGTGAGAGGGGATGACAGTCTACACCAGGGTAATAGCTGTAGGAGTGGAAAGAAGGAAACATATAAAAATCGAAATGACAAGATTTGGTGACATTGGCTATGTTGGGTAACTGAGTGGGGAGTCAATGATGATAAGAGATTACAAATTTGGGTGACTGCAAGAAGTGACAGTTATAGAGCTTAGAGAAGGGTTGGAGGGAATGTGGGGTGGGAAGATAATGAGTTCTGTTTTAGATATACAAAGTTTGAAATGTCTAAAAGATATCCCATTCAAGATGTCTAAAAGACAGGAGGGAGTTTAGGATTAGAAAAATGGGGAAGTTCCAGAGTAAGAAGGCAGTTGAGACATGGTAATATGTGAAGAGTTACAAACAGGATCAAGAGGGGCATGGTCAGCCTGGTCTCTCCCTAATTTTTAGAGAAGAATGTGAAAGAGAGAAACCTACACTGCATTTTGCTTGGTAACTGGAGAATTATTTCAGAAGTGTATGTCTTAGAGAATGCTTCTATTGTTTCACATGTCACACTTTTTTTTTTACAATTAAATGTTTTTTAACAATTCTATACCATTGGCTGAGTTTCTATTAGCATGATTACTGAATATCTAACCCAAATTGATTTTAGAAATTCCCAGCTTATTACTAAGTAGGGCTAACCAGTCAAAGAGACATGATTTAGGGGTAATTCTGCCATAGAAATGAACCGATATTTGTAAAGGACTAACATTCTCTGGAACACAAATGATACTCTACATGCAAACTGATCACTGTCTTTTTAAAAAATTATTTTATTATTGTATACTTTACCAATTAATATTAATAAAATTTCTTTATTCAAAGAATGGGGGGAAAGGGAAAAAATATATTATAAACAGCTTGCTCTTTAAAAAAAACATAAAAGAATTCTAACATATTAGTTTTGAGGCCATCTCCCTGCAAACCTTCTTCTGTTTGCATACTAATGCAAATAAAAATATAGTTATACTTTTCTTATATATGTCTCCTTCTATCTACTCACAGAGATAATAACCTAGTGCTGTCTGTCATCACTTCATCCTTAAACTTTGGCCACAGACTTCTGGTTGGGCTCTCTCACTGAAGTATAGTATTTTCACCATTTTTTGTTTGTTTGTTTGTATTCTTTCTCATGATTATTCCCTTTTACTTTGATTTTTCTTGCACAACATGATAAATATAGAAATATGTTTTAAAGGATCTCACATTATTTGACCTATATCAGATTGCTTGCTGTCTTGAGAAGAGGGAGATAAGGGAGGAAGAAAGAAAAATTTGAAACACAAAATCTTACAAAAATTAATGTTGAAAACTATCTTTGGGAAAATAAAGTACTATTAAAACAAAAAAAAATCTTCCTAAAGCATAGATCTGACCATGTAACACACATTCCCCTGCACCACCACCTCACATGCATATACTCAGTGGCTCTATATTACCTTCAAGATCAAATATAATATCCTATTCTGTTGGGCTCCTAAAGCTCTTCACAATCTGATCTATTTCTACCTTTTCAGGCTTCTCTGTGCAGTTTTCTAACATCCAATAACACTGGTCTTCTTGCTGTTATACACAGCACTCCATTTCATGCTTTTTACTGGCTATTCTCCATGTCTAGAAAAACGGGGCACTGAAGTGAAAAATCTTTAAGGTTTTTATGCTCTAAATCTACTACCTTATTAATCCAGAATGGAGTGCACATGCTTAGGGAACATTTGTGACAGAAGCATAAATTTGGAAGGCAACACACATAAGGAACATGTGTGGCAAGAAAACATATATACAGGGATCACATATGTGCAGGAAATACATATGACAAGAGCAACACAAATTTCCAGTGCTGCAAAGTGGTAGATGTCTTCTAGTGATGTCATCCTCCTGCCTTCCACTGGTCTCTGCTGGAAGTTGCATATCCTCTCTCTCCCTTCTGGGCAATCTATCTCTGCTCAGCATCTAAGCTGCTGCTGTGTGCTGGGGTGTTCTTTTTATGTCTGGACTGCTATCTGCTGGATTTCAGTCTTTTCAGGATATCTTTGGCTCTTTGCAACTATATTCTATGGTAAAGCTTCTGGAAGGATGCTCTGACTTTCAGGGAAGAGTTAAGGTCATCTAGACAATATAAACCTCAGGCCATAACACAGAGGTTATAACATTTGTACCCAGGTGGGCAGCCAGCAAGAGCCAATAAAAACCCCTTAGTCTAGGAGTAAGTATGGTTTGATTTGATTTAGCTTGGATTTACTACTGCTCTGCTCCAAGTTGCTTTTCTGCATCAGCTGTCTGATTTGTAGTTAGAAAATTCCTCTAACCTCCTGAAATATCCATAATTGTTGGTCTATATCGACTCAGATCATAATCACTTTGGGGATTCTGCCCAACAAAACTACAAAGGAGCTTTGTGGGACTGGGGCAATGATATTCCATTTTCCAAAATGTTCTTTGTGGCTATTCAAACAAATCAGCACGCAGACAAGAGCATAACAGCCAGGTAAACCTATAAAATGATCAACTATTTGGTTGTCAGCCTCTGCTTTACATCCTTTATTCTAAATTCCTACCTTTATTGTACATAAATACTAACAAAATAAAGAAGCACATGAATAACTAAATTGATTGATTGATCTTTGATCTTTGCTTAGTATTTCTGATATCAATAAGCCTTATTAATCACAAAAATATGATTTGCAATACTTCCTACCTTTATTGTACATAAATACTAGTAAAATAAACACATAAATAAATAAATTCATTGATGGATTGATTGATCTTTGATCTTTGTTTAGCATTTCTGATATCAACAAGCCTTATTGATCACAAAAATATGATTTGCAACATTTTAGCATTTCAAAGGCACATGGATTTCTTAAATTATACATATTCCCATAACTCCCAGAAAATTCAAGGATCAAGGTGGCCAAAAAAATTCGTTGACAAAAAAAAAGCTTAAAATTGAAGAATGACAAATAGATGCATGAGCAAATATAGGAAGTATAAAGATAATAAATATAAATGAATACAAACTTTTTTCATCTAAAATAGTTTAAGAGGAAGGACCCTTAAAAGTTGAGAGGATCCAGAAAGCCCTCCTCTAGAAAGTGTGTTGAAGAAAGAAGTCAGGGATCCTATGAGAAAAATAAAGATGGGTGCATTTCAAGCATAGACAGCCTGCATAAAGGCATAGAGTAAGGAGATTTATCACATGTGGCCATTTTACACAGTATGAGAGAAGAAGTAATGTACAGTATATACTGGTAAGATAGGTTGAGACAAGCCTGCAAAAGGCTTTAAAATCAGAGGACTTTCTGAAGACAATAGGAAGCTATTGATTGGAGTTTACTGGGTAGGGAAGTAAAATAATCAGATTGATGCTTAAAGAAAATCTCTACAACAACAATGGAAAATGGATTGAAGTAAAGAGAATCTTGAGGTATAAAGTCCAACTGGGAAACCATTGAAATAATTTAAGCAAGAGATACTGAGGACTTAATCTAAAATGTAGTTTGTGTGAGTAGAGAGAAGGCATCAGATGTGAAAGATTACACTTAACAATGTAATCATTTTCAAGAAGAGAATGTTTATGAACAAAAGAGAGGAATCAAGGATAAGGATACTTAGGTTATAACTTGGGAGACTGGAAAATGGTATTGCCTTCAACAGAAATAGGGAATTTTGGAAGAGGAGTGAATTAGGGTGAAAGATAGATAATGAATTCTGTTTTGGACATAAGTTTGAGATGTGTCCGGGACATACAGTTTGATACATCCAGTATATCATTGGCAATGCAGAATTGAATTTTAAGAGGGAGATGATGGCTATAAGCTATTGGTTTAAAGATGTAATTAAAGCCATGAGAACTGATGAGGTCACCAAAAGTGTAGAGAGAAAAGAGTGGCTGGGCAGCTAGGTAACACAGTGGATAGATCACCAGCCCTGAAGTCAGGAGGATCTGAGTTCAAATGTGACCTCAGACACTCTCTAGCTGTGTGATCCTGGGCAATTAACCCCAATTGCTCCAGCAGAAGAAAAAAAAGTAAAGAATAGGGGACAATACAGAGCCATGCTTTCTTTGCAATTTATGGTCTTAGAGAGTTGCCTGGCACATTGAAAGATTAAATGATTTGCCTAGGGTATACCATTTAATTTTATCAGAGAAAGGCAAGCTTCTTCACTACCTACTATACAATACTATGATTTTCATACAGTTATAAAATCATTATCATGGATGTTCAAAGGTAAAAGCAATGCTATTAGAGGAAATGAGAAAATCTTTTGCAAGATACCATCATTCATTCATTCAATCAACAAGTATTTATCAAGCATATCCTACCATGGCTTCTATTACCATTGCTAATATTCAACAAGTTATTTCAGAGTATAAGATATCAGAAAAGATTGAATATAGTAGTCTAGGGCTCAGTCCCTGCCTTCGAAGAATTCGTATTCTTGCAAGAAAGACTTGCCCCATATTTATAATACAAGGTTATAACTTATAAACTTCATATGATTGGCGCAGATAATATGTTCTCCAGAAGAGATAATTTCTTTACAACAACTCTGAGAAATAGATGCTGTTGTAATCCTCATTTTACAGATGAAGGAACTGAAGCGTGGAGTGATTCAAGCGGAATCATAAAGCTAGTACTTGTGTGAGGCAGGCTTCCAACTTCCAGGTCCAACACTCTTTCCTTTGAGCCAACTAGACTGCAAACTCCCTGAGAGGAGGCAATATTTTTGTTTTTTCTTTTCATCCCCAGTTCTTAGTGACCGTTCCTGAAACATTTTAAGTACTGTTTGGATTGGATTGATATTCCTATCTATAACCATCTTTCTGGACAGAAATGACTGATGGCAGCCCATAAGTTTAGTAAAATATTCATGACCACTTTGTGAACAATCTCAAGAATCATAATTGGAAGGAAACTCGGAAATCATCTTGTAGACTACTCCTTCATTTTACGAATAAGGAGACTGAAATGGTGTCGAAGACAGAGCGGCTCATCCCAGGACACACAATTAGAAAGTAGCAGGATGAATGAATATCCTAACAGAAGATACCTGATCCCAAACCCAACATTTCTGTCACATCACCATACTTCTGACTTTCCAGCTGGCAATTTTAGAAATAAATCTACTCCGCTCTGTCCATTCTACCAATAATGAAACTGCAACTCAAAAAGATGCTCCTTTACCCACCCAAGAACACACAGGTAGGGAGCAGCGGAACTTGGATTGGAAACCAAGTGTCCTCTCTCCAGCCTGGCTCTGTTTCCCAATCAACCAGTCAACTCACAAACAGCCCTACCAGTTTTTGCATTTCCCCTCATCCTCCATAACCCGAAAGAGTCAGAAGAGAGATGACTAAAATGTGAACTCCCTACTGGCTCCCATTTTCATTCCCTTGGGCAGTGTGTAGGAGAGGTATAACTGCATGAAGGAAGTAATGTCAGAAAAAAATAATCTAGCTGATCTATTTTAGTTAAAACAGCTTTTCTTTCTTTTTTTTTTTTTTTTCATTTCTCTCCCCAAGGTCCTAAGAGATTGCCTGCCTGCCAGGGTGTTGGCCCTAAGCAGGAGCCCGGCGCTGAGGAAGAGTTTTTTAATGGAGGGAGAAAATAGAAAGAAAAAAGGCAGCCAGAGCTACGGGTGCTTGGGGAGGGGGTAGAGGGAGAAAATGCATTGCGCGGAGGTGTTCTTCATTGCAAATATCTCTGGGCTAAAGAAGAGTTCGGGCTTTTCACAGAGCCGCTGGAAAATTAGCATCTCCCACATCCCAGAATTTGTCGAACATTAGCCAAAGCATCACATTGCACACGTCCCCCGGCCATCTATTATTTTTCATGAATTTATGCTGGTTTGAAAATTCAGGCTGTTCCCAGAAAGGAGCCGAGGAATCTGAATAACAGATCGTGCATGCATAAATCCAAACGCCAAGACCTGGGCACGTCCCAAATGAGCACTGGCTAATGACGGTGAGTGAGGGCAGCCACCGAACCAGAGGGTACCTAACCGGAGAAAGCCTCCGGGAGAAGGATTCTGGGGCCTAGGAGGGACCTTTAATCAAGACTAAAAGTAGAAAATAGGAGCAGGAAAATAAATGCTAATTATCTTTGGTAAGAAACTCTTTTAATAGGATGAGCTACCTAAGAAGTGATTCTTAAGAAACAAATTCTGTCCCTGTCTAAATGCGCTACTTCCTCCTAGTTACTGAGAAAAGCTACAGGAACTTTAACTGAGTCACTAAAGTTCTATTTGTCCTGTATTGTTCTTTATTTCTGGACTAAGAAATTAGCCCAAAAAGAAGTAGTTTCGTGTGTGGGATAAGACCATCTAAAGCACGAGGCCTAAAAGGTTAATGTGACCCCCAACATCTCCCATAACTAGGCTAAGACAAGTGGGTCTTTGCTTCAGGGCATAGGATGCTGATAGTACTGATATCTCTTCAGGAGCATGGAAACAACTGAGCTTCACATATTGTAAGCAAGAATCATTAGTTTCCACGTGATAGTATGCACATAGTAGCTTTCTTAAAAAATTAATTTTCAATTGACATGAATTGAATTGATTAAGAAACTACCAAAAAAGCTCATTTCCTTCCCTTGAGACTGTATCCTAGGTGAACTCCCAGAGACTATTCCTACCCTACCCCTACTTTGCTTCCAACATGTTCCTAGATTAATTGGTGATATTTGTCCCAAGAGTAAAAAATGGATTAAAATGGCTCTACTCAGTGGCCTTCTGAGACCTTGTCTCTGGAAGCATTCTGTCCACCAATCAATCGTTGTTTCTGTTTGTCCAGGACCATGACATCAAGGAGGTGATGCCTTGACCTGCAAGTGAACTGGGTTTAAGTGAGGGAGGGCTGAGCAAGGACACCTGCCTCACTCTCCCCTCCAGAGCCAGTAGCAAGATATGGATCAAGACAATTTGAAATGACCCTGGATGAAATGAGAGACCCTGACCTTTTTAAACTAAGGTCTTCAACAGATCTCAATTTAACTGAGTTCATACCCATTCAAGTGGTTAAGGTTAGGCAGCAACTGAGGCAAAGAATCTCTTTCACCTAGTCCAAAACAAACCAAACAAACAAAAATCTGAATAAATAAATCTGGGAGGGGAAGATCCTTCTGGCCAAAACAAAATTGATTGCTATTTGTATTCATTCTAAGTCAATCAAAGATTACTTGGAGGTTGACCTGGGACCTATGTTTGGCCAATCAAGAGAGTCCCAAAAGTTTTGGTTCAAGGTACTGTCCTCAGTGCAGAACCAAAAACACCATAGGCAACAATGCTTCCATGGGAAAAAATACCTACAGCTGTAGGTATCAGAACAGTATTTTCAGACCTTTCCTCTCCCAAAGAACAGAAAATCCCCCTATTTCACTGTCATAATGATTCCTTCATGGTTTAAATAATCAATCAATAACCATATACTAAGGACCTATTATGTGCCAGGTTCTGTACCAGGCCCTATAGATGCAACTTAAAAATGAAATAGTCCTTTTGATGTGATGTATGATGTGGAGTTTGGCACCAAAAATTGGAGTTCGGTCATGTGAAGAATTCACAATGGCCATTCTTTTTGGCAAAAGGTAGATTTATTTAGGGAAATAGATAACAGGCCAAATGAAGGAACACAATAGTCACCAGGAATGGTAAATATGAAATAGAGTGGAGAGCATATGAAAGACAACTTCCTCAGTGGAATTCAATTGTCCAGTAGAAAGGGTGCACCCCATAAAATTGAGGCATGCCTGTAGCTGGCAGGCTAAATCCTGAAAGGGACTTAGCACCCTAAAATAGTTACCTGTTAGGAAGAAAAGTGGGGTTAAGAAGCATAATGGAGGGACAGCTAGGTGGGGCAGTGGATAGAGCACCAGCCCTGAAGTCAGGACGACCTGAGTTCAAATCTGGTCTCATACACTTAACATTCCCTAGATGTGTGATCCTGGGCAAGTCACTTAACCTCAATTGCCTCAGCAAGCAAAAAAAAAAAAAAAAAAAAAAAAAAGAGGCATAATGGAGTGAGGGAAAATATCATATGGCATGGGAAAAGGAGAAAGATGCCATGAGGCAGAGTGCCTTGGCAGGCTGGCCTGAAGAAAGGTAGAAGCAAAGCCATGGGCCATAAACTGTTTTATAGGGAAATTTTAGCCTCAGGGTCTTGATATAATTTGAATTTCTGACTGGATTACCTTTAGAGGGTTGGACCAAGAAACTAAACTGATTTGCATTATCAGAACCTTCATCCTGCTTGCCTAAGGGATTAATTTTATCAATTCCCCCTAACATTGAAGACCCCATCATTTCTGAGGAGCTCAGAATCTTTCAGGAATGACAGCATGTCCATATATAGCTGTATACGTACTATATACAAATAGGTACTAAGTGATTTTTTTGGAGATAAGTTTAACAGCTTGGGGGAAGGGGGAGTGATCAGGAAAGACTCCCCATAGAAGGCAGTACCTGAACTGTGATTTGAAGGAAATGAGATTCTGAGAAGAGATGAGGTATAATCTACTCAAGAGCACCCAGAAAATTAGGAGGGTATGTTATCTGGGAAAGGGTCAATTAATGTATCAATGAGTTATCTGAAAGGGGCTCCAGTTTCTTCCTCCATCAAAGGAGGGGCTAGAATAATTTTGTACACTAGAAAGTCCTTCCTCACTCTAATATTCTTCAATCCTATGAGTAATACCTCCCCCATATGACTCACTAAGACCTTTGCACAGATCTGTTCATCAGACAACTAACTGTCACTTTTCAAAAGTGAGAGCTTGGCCTTGAAAGACATTTGACAGATATTTAAATGCAAGGTAAAAGGGGTCATTTCTTTGATAACTTCTTTCAATTTAATCCCACTGGAGTGATTAAATGTCTTTGGTGACATCATTGGTCACAAAAATCCTGCCATTTTTCACTAAAAATAGAAACTCTTGGTGGGTGGTGGGCAGCTAGCTTTTCTGATTAATTTGCTCTTTCTCTGAAGTACATCCCCATAGGAACTATCTCCTCATCATCCTGTGGCTCTATATACATTCATTTGGTCAAAATAGTGCAGCAAAAAATTTGTAATGATTTCTTTTTAAAGAAGAAACATATATGCTTTCTTATTTTTCTACTTTTTTGCCTACAAAACTGGCGAATGGATTTTCATCATTTAATAATATATTCTTTCCCCGAACCTTTATGAGATACAAGAATTTGACAAAGAGAAAACATTTTATCTGTTGAGGCATATTCAGTATAGGACTCTGACTCTCAATTCCTACTGGGAGAGACTTTGGTCTGTGTAAAGGGTCAAGGGTAAAGGTCTTAGTGGGAAGGGACGAGAGGAAGCCTCTCAGGTAGGAATTAAAGCCAAGCTGGACTGAAGAAGACCAACAGTGGTGCTGGGGAACACTAAAGAGTTTATTAGCTCACTTCATATAGGACAAGAACACTGGAAAGAGGAAAGAGGAAAAGATCCAAGAGGAATATTCCAAAGAGGAAAAAATTCAAAATTTTGAGAGGTAAGATAGTGGTATAGGAAAGAACACTGAGCTCAGAGTGGGAGACCTAGGTTTGAATATAGCCTCTGTCACTTGGGATCATAGATCTAGATCTGAAAAAGGTCTTAGAGGCCAATTTGGGCAAAAATCTTCATTTATGGATGAAGAAACTAAGACCCAGGGATGGTTCTGGCTCTAAGTCACACTACTAGTAAGTACGGGAGGTAGAATGTGGCTTTTCCACTATATAACTCTGGGTGACCATAGCCAACTATCTCTCAAGAAATTCTCTCTCAAGACTCTACTGCTTCATATTTCTTTTCCCAACATGAGTGATCTTTGGATAACTGTTTCGAACTTTAGAAGCTACTTGGTTGAAGTAGAGACTATTTTACTTTTGTCTTTATACTTCCATTGTACAGTATTTTATGAATGGGGATTGCAATTTATAAAAGTTGATTGAATTGAATTACAAGTTGCTTAACTTCTATCTGCCTCAGTTTCCACTACTATAAAATGGGGATAATAATAGTACTAACCTTCTGTTGTGAGATCCCATTGAGATAATATTTGTAAATTCCTTAGAATAGCATCAGGCAAATACATTTTTGTTGTTATTGCTCATCCTTCATTCTCAAAGAGGACTGAGGAAGTCAGGCAAATAACAGGTGCTAAATAAATGTTTGTTCTTTTTCCTTCCAAATGGATCTCAGAGTAGGATTTTTAGAATTCTAGACTGGGAAGAAAAGGGAGATTTGTTCAGATTTGTGTCATATCATAGAAGAATGTGATATTAAGTTGTTTCAGATAAATAGCAAGTGCTTAATAAATGCTCATTCTTTTTTCTTCCAAATGGATCTCAGAATAGGATCTTTAGAATTATAGACTGGGAACAAAAGGGACATTTGTTCAGATGTGTGACATATCATAGAAGTTGTGATATTAAGTTAAGAAAAGAAGAATGGAGATTGGGGATTTGTGGTGTAAAGGAAAGCTCTGACTGGAATCAGAAAGCATGTGTTTAAATCCTTTCTCTAACAGTCACTTAATGGGTAAATCACTTAATGTCCCTGGGTCTTAGTATTTTTTATTTATGTAAAGAAAAAAAAGAGGGGAAGCAGGAGGTTGGAGTCAAAGGTTACAGAGAAGAAATACCATGCTAGAAATATATCTACCTGCTTTCTTAAACACTGTTAGGATAGGGAAGATAAAGTTTGATTGTTTTCTCATTTTTCTTCTGGAAAGGGAAATCCAAGATCTGTATCAAAACCTTGATCCTTTTCCAAATACCGGTTCCATAATGAGCACCTGTAGAAAAAGTAAAGAAACCCTTTTATCTAAATCATAACAAGCAGAAATCTGGGAGTTGTACTTAAGAGGATAAATATCAGACATTACAGAGTAAAGGAGCTCACCTTTTGGGAGCAAGGTTCTCAACACCACCAGAAGAGAGTGCCCTGGATCTGACCAAGAGGAAACTTCCTACACTCTCTAGGATAGCAAGTTGGAGGTAGAGACATGATAAAGACTTCCAATTCCATTCTTGACTTCCCAGAGTCTTTCATTTCAGCAACCTGAAGTAGGGTTAGTATCTTTTATCTTCTCTGTTAAGGCTGGAAACCAGAAGCAAGTCATCTCTTGAAGAGATATGAAGAAAACTGTTAAGACAATCCCAAAAGACACCAATATTTAAGAATACCTAAGTTGTACTGGAGAAAGCTGGAGCTCACAGTGTTTCTATTGGGTTGATATCCCAAAGAGATCTTAAAGGAAGGAAAGGGATCCACATGTGCAAAAATGTTTGTGGCAGCCCTTTTTGTAGTGGCTAGAAACTGGAAACTGAATGGATGCCCATCAATTGGAGAATGGATGAATAAATTATGGTATATGAATATTATGGAATATTATTGTTCTGTAAGAAATGACCAGCAGGACGATTTCAGAGAGGCCTGGAGGGACTTGCATGAACTGATGCTGAGTGAAATGAGCAGAACCAGCAGATCATTATACACAGCAACAACACTACTATATGATGATCAATTCTGATGAATATGACTCATTCCAACAATAAGATTAATGCCAGTTCCAAAGATCTTGTGATGAAGAGAATCATCTACACCCAGAGAAAGGACTGTGGGAACTGAGTGTGGTTCACAATATAGCATTTTCACTTTTGTTGTTGTTGTTTACTTGCATTTTATTTTCTTTCTCATGATTTGATTTGATTTGCAGCAAGATAATTGCATAAATATGTATGCATATATTGGATTTAACATATATTTCTACCATGTTTAACATATATTGGACTACTTGTCATCCAGGAGTGAGGGTGAGGGAAGGGAGAGAAAAATTGGAACACAAGGCTTTGCAAGGGTTAATGTCAAAGAATTATCCACGCATATGTTTTGAAAAATAAAAAGCTTTAATAAAAAAAATCTGCAACAAATAAATAAATGAATAAA
>JAJPUD010006585.1:81902-126105 GCA_023553655.1 Myrmecobius fasciatus | reverse complement strand
AAACCAAGTCCCTGAACAGAATCTGTCAGAATGAAACCACTCTCCAGCTCAAGATAAATTGGAAAAACTTTAAGGAAGGTTATTTTCACTGGGGTAAAAGGGGTGTTCAGCCTAACTTAGACAGAGTCCGGAAAATGCAGTGAGAGGATCTTAATGATAACAGACCAGCAACTGACACCTTCAGTCCTGGCTCAGTAGCAAAGCAAACCTATAGGGTAGACCCCAGTTGCAGCTCACAAGGAAAATTCTGAGAAACCAGGCTGCTTACTAGAAAGAGCAGATAAAGCTGCCCTCTGCAAAAACAAGGGGTTCCCGTGCTCAACGCCAAGGCTCAGAGCTGCACAGGAAGTTTGGGTCAATATCCCCTTTACCCCAGGAGCAGAGATGGTGACAAAGCCAAAACACCAACTCAGACAAGGACAAAATGTCCACAGGGGGAAATATCAAAAAATGATATGAATTGCTCTCAACTCCAGAGACTTATTGGGAGCTTTCATAAAAGAATTTAAAAGGCAAGTACGAGAGATAGAAGAAAAAATGAGAAAATAAATGAGGTATACAAGAGAGACTCAATAGCTTAGAAAAGGAAGGAAATTCTTTAAAAAATAGAATTGGCCAAATGCAAAAAAAAAAAAAACACTGCAGAAAACAATACCTTTAAAAGTAGAATTAACCAAATGGAAAAGAGATACAAAAGCTAACTGAAGAAAATCACTAGAATGGGGCAAAATAAAGTTAATATCTCTAGGAGACATCAAGAATCAGTCAAATAAATTAAAAAGAATGAAAAAAATGGAAGAAAATGTAAAATACCTCATTGGAAAATAGTTGACCTGAAAAATAGATCTAGAAGAGACAATTTAAAAATTGTTGGTCTAATTGAAGGCCATGACCAAAAAAAGAATCTGGATAACATTCTTCAAGAGATCATCAAGGAAAACTGCCCTGACACTCTAGAAACAGAGGGGAAACAGTCATTAAAAGAATCAATTGATCATCTTTGAAAAAAGGTATCCCCCAAAGAAAACTCAAAGGAACATTGTTGCAAAACTCTAGGACCACAATTGCAAGGAAAAAAAAATACTTCAAGCTTCCAGACAAAAATAATTCAATTATTAAGGAATAATAGTCAGGATTATCCAGGATCTGGCAGCTTCTATAATAAAGGATTGGAGGTCCTGGAATACCATATTCTGGAAGGCAAAGGATCAAGGTTACAACCAAGACTTAACTATCCAGGGAGACTAAGCATGATCTGTCGGGGAAGTGATGGATCTTCAATGAAGTAAGAGACTTTCAATCATTTCTCTTGAAAAAGCAGAACTAAACAGAAAATATAATCTTCAAACAGAGTATCCAAGAGAAGCATAGAAAGGCAAATAGGGAGAAAATATGCACTATTTGAAGGTTAAACTGTTTACATCCCTAAATGGGAAAATGATGTCTGTAACTCTTGAAAACTGTATCTGTTATTGGGGCAGTTAGAGGGGGGCATCACATGGATGGAGGATGTAGTTGTGAATGGACTCTGATGTGATGATATCAAAGAAAAAGACATTAAGGGTGGGAAAAGGACTGTACTGGGAGAAGAGTAAAGGGGAATTATAATAGGACAAATTACATCACATGAAGAAGTACAAAATATTTATTACAATAGAGGGAAAGAAGGAAGGAAGATAAATATTGTCTGAAGCTTGATCTCAGTTTTGGCTCAAAGAGGGAATAATTTAATCATTCAATTAAGTATAGAAATTTATTGAACCCTATAAAGAAGTAAGAGAAGAAAGAGGAAAAGAAAAGGGAGGGACTGGATAGAAGGGAGAGCAGAAATACTAGGGAAAAAAGTAAGGGGGGATGATAGAAGATAAGATAGTGGGTGGAGTGGGTTAAAAAACAAATCACTGCTAAGGAGAGAGTGGATAGAAAGAACAAAAGTATACATAGGGAAAATAAGATGGAGGGAAATACAGTGTTGGTATTCATAACTATGAATGTAATTGGGAACTGACATGAATAGCAGAGTGTATTAAAAAACAAAATCCTACAATATGTTGTTTACAAGAAACACATTTTTTTCCTTTTTTATTTACAAAACATATGTATGGGTAATTCTTCAACATTTTTTCCCCTAAATGGCAGGAAATCCACTACATGTTAATTATGTTAAAATACTTGACAAATCGAATATATGTATACATATTTCCACACTTATCATTGTTGTGCAAGAAAAATCATATCTACAAGAAAAAAAATCAGAGAAAGGAAGCACAATTCAAGCAAACATCAATAGAGAGCATGAAAATGTTATGTTGTGGTCCACATTTCATATCCCGCTCTCTGGGTGTATATGGCCTTCTTCACTGAACAATTGGAACTGGTTTGAAACATTTTATTGTTGAAAGAGAGCCATGTCCATCAGAATTGATCATCATATAATATTATTGCTGCCGTGTATAATGATCTCCTGGTTCTGCTCACTTTGCTCAGCATCAGTTCATGCAAGTCTCTCCAGGCCTTTCTGAAATCATCCTGCTGGTCATACAAGAAACACATTTGACACAGAAAAAAACATACATAGAAAAGGTAAAAGGCTGTAACAAAATTTATTATGCTTCAGCTGAAGTAAAAAAGCAGGAGTAGCAATTCTAATCTCAGATAAAGCAAAAGTAAAAAGAGATCTAATTAAAAGAGATAAAGATGCATCTTGAGAAAGAAAAAACATGAAATAGTAAAGATATTAAATACATATATGTACCAAGTGGTAGAGCATACAAATTCCTAGACAAAATACTAAGCCAATTTCAGGAAGAAATAGACAGTAAAACTATATTAGTGAGGAACCTCAACTATCCTCTCTCAGAATCAGATAAATCTAACCACAAAATAAACAAGAAAAAATCCAGGGGAGGTAACAGCAGTCTAGAAAATGTATATAGGATAGAGCTCTGGAGTAAACTAAATAGATACAGAAAGGATTACACTTTTTTTTCTTGGCAGTACATGGTATCTGCACAAAAATTGATCATGTATTAGGCCATAAAAACCTCACAATCAAATGTAGAAAGGCAGAAATAGTAAATGCTTCCTTTTTTAGACCACAATGCAATAAAAATTATATTCAATAAAGAGGCAGGGAAAGGTAGACTAAAAAGCATTTGGAAATTAAATAATCTAATTTTAAAGAATGAGTGGGTAAAACAACAAATCACAGAAACTCCATAATTTCATCCAAGAGAATGACAATAGAGACAACATATTTAAAACCTATGGGATACAGCCAAAGCAATTCTTAGGGGAAATTTTATATCTCTAAATAGCTACATGAATAAAATAAGGAAAGAGGAGATCAACTGCAACTAAAAAAAACTAGAAAAGGAACAAATTTAAAATCCCCAATTAAATACTATATTAGAAATTCTGAAAGTCAAAGGAAAGATTAATACAATTGAAATTAAGAAAACTATTGAACTAATTAATAAAATTAAGACTTGATTTTATGAGAAAGCAACAAAATAGATAAACCTTTGGTTAATTTGATCAGAAAAAGCAAAAAAAATCACAAGCAACAAAAATGAATAGGGGGAATTTAACCACCAATGAAAAAGAAATTAAAGCAATAATTAGGAACTATTTTGTCCAACTGTATGGCAGCAAGTCTGACAATCTGACTGAAATGAATGAACATTTACAAAAACATAAATTGTCCAGATTAGCAGAAAAGGAAATAAAATACTTAAATAGTTCCATTTTAGAAAAATAAATCGAACAAGACATTAATGAACTCCCTAAGAAAATCCAGTCAGATGGATTTATAAGTAAATTCTATCAAACATTTAAAGAACAATTAATTCCAATACTATGCAAACTATTTGTAAAAATAGGTAGAGAAGGAATACTATCAAATCCCTTCTATGACACAAATATGGCAATGATACCTATGCCAGGAAGAGCCATAACAGAGAAAAGAAATTACAGACCAATCTCCCTAATGAATATTGATGCAAAATTTTTAAATAAAATATTAGCAAAGTGATCAGATCAACTTATCAGCAGGAAATATACCATGACCAAGTGGGATTTATACCAGGAATGCGGGGCTGGTTCAATATTAAGAAAACTATTACCACAATCGACCATATTAATAACAAAACCAATAAAAATCATATGATAATCTCAATAGATGCAGAAAAAAGTTTTTGACAAAATACAGCACACATTCCTATTAAAACAATGGAGAACATAGGGATTAAGGGACCTTTCCTTAAAATAAGGTATTTTAAGCAGTATTTATCTAAAACCAACAGCAAGCATTATTTGTAATGGAGAAAAACTAGATGTATTACAAATAAGATCAGGGTAAAATAAAGATGCCCATTATCACCTTTATTATACAACACTGTACTAGAAGAGTTGGCTTTAGCAATAAGAAAAGAAAAAAGAAATTAGATGAATAGAATAAAACTATCACTTTTTGAAGATATGATATTTTTAGAGAATTCCAGAAAATCATCCAAAAACCTATTTAAAATAATTAATAGCTTTAGCAAAACTACAGAATATAAAATAAATGTACACAAACCATCAGCATTTCTCTATATAACTGACAAAGCCCAGCAGCAAGAGACAGAAAGAGAAATTGCATTTAAAATAACTGCAGACAAAATAAAATATTTAGGTATTTACCTATCAAAACAAACCCAGGAACTATATGAACAACAATTACAAAATGCTTCTCGCACAAATAAAGTCAGAACTAAACAATTGGAAAAATATCAACTGCTCATGAGTAGGATGAGCTGATATAAAAAAATTACAATCCTGTCTAAATTAGTCTACTTGTTTAGTGCCATACCAATCACCAATAACACTTAGAAATAGTCAACAGGCCCCATTAGGCCTATCACCCATCAATCCCAAGATCAATTTCTTAACAGATGTAAAGTTGATTTTGGTTCAAGACCTCATAGTGTGGCTCAGTCCCAGTCTGCTTCCTTCTGTTTAACTGGTCTGTAGGTCACCTAATTGTTTACTTTTTTTTTAATTGTGTTTATTTAAAAACTGAAAAGAGTCATTTCAGCATGGAAATCAGATGACAAGAAAAATAAGAACAAGTGAGATTTAAGGAGAAACAGAAAATGACTATACTATATCATTTTAATTTCAACATTCATCCCAAGTATAACTACATTCTAGAAAAGACATTATTACTAAGACTTTCCAAGATATAAGACACAGACACTGGTGATGATAGTTAAAACCTTTTTTTATAATGCTATAAAAAAAGCTACTGCAGCTAAAACTATTTTCAATCATATAAAAGAGATATGAAACTAGAATATAGATGCTTTACATAGAATATAGATGCTTTACAAAGCACACATGTACTGCTACTACTCCCTTCCACTTTGTTCAATTGCTGCCAATACCTGATAACAGGCTTCCAGTTCTTTTCCATTGGCTGAGAAGGATATCATGCCTGTGGCCAAGTCAATGAGGCAGCCAATTTCCAAGTCCACATTACTTCGACTCGATCTCTGGGAACTGGTGATTACATCTCCACCCCAAACCATGTAGCAGTTGCTACGCTTTACACTAGGAACCAAAATTGAAAAGAAAAAAAGAGGATTAAAAGGTACTAAGGATAGCCTCTAGTATCTAAAAATAATCAAATCTGAGTAATGATAATGCCTTAGGTAATATTATTTTACATGTATATCCAAAATTGAGTAACTTGAACAATTTTTCCTAAATAAAATTATCTTTTACCACAGTTCAGCAAACATAAATCATTACTCTATAGACAAGTTGAAATTTGAAGTTGATTCACTATTATCTGAAGAAATGATTTTTTAGATATTTGATTTATCATCACAGGAAGGCCATGAGATAAGGTAGAAATGGTGGCATTTACATTTTACAAATGAAAAAAAGTGAAGCGCCAAAATTATGGACATGCTTAGGGAATGGTATAAAGACAAGGGTCAAAGCTCACAATCTAACATTCAGGTCAATAAAGCAGGGGAAAATGTAGTTATCTTAGCCACATTTTTTCTAAGATTTATCCTTATTAAACAAAGCTACAGCACACAGAACTTGTCTTTGGACATTTTTCTAATTCTTTTGTTGGTATTCCTTCTCTCCATGATGCTCTGAATTAGAGTCAAATTACAAAGTATATACACTATGATGACACTCCTTTCAGGGATATTTAGATTTAAATGAGACACTCTTGAGGACCAAAAGTCTTTAAGTATTCAAAGAATTCAGTCTCTAATGAAATAATTCCAAGGCCTAAAGATTGTTGTGACAAGTTTTTGAAGGTTATGCCAATGAAGTCTAAAGCACTAAAAAAGCTTCAAGCACTGGCCTGGTTAACAGACTACATCTACTATGTGAGGACTAATCTCATTTTGTGTGGGGAGGACCGGTAAGAAATGTTGTCTTTTGAATTTTGAAGCAGTATTATTCTTTTTTTTTTTTGCTGAGGCAATTGGGGTGAAGTGACTTGCCCAGGGTCACACAGCTGTTACGTGTCTGAGACCAGATTTGAACTCAGGTTCTCCTGACTTCAGGGCTGGTGCTCTATCCACTGCGCCACCTAGCTGCCCCTGAAGCAGTATTATTCTTACAGCTGAGGGTCTAGTATATATAGGTTAGCTGCAGACCAGTACATGTTTCTTCACCCTAGCCCACTTTTGTTTTGCATCATGAAATTATTGCTTCACTCTCCAAAAGTGAACTTTTAGCCTCAGACTCAACTATGCATCTGTAACATGCCTCTTCCTTTCTTATTATTGCACTTATAATTTTACTGCCCTGGTCTAATTTCCATGTCTTGTTTGGGGAGTTGTAATCATATCTACAAATTGCTTCTGAAAGGAGAATGACAATTGATTTTCCTATTCTTCCATTCAAAGGCTCTGTCAGTGGATCCATTGGGGCACATCAGTTGTGATGGGAGATTTTGGGAGACAGATGACCAGAAGAGATATATTGGATTCATGGGAGACAGTACCTTCACAGACACTTATAGCAATATCTATGCTAGTTAAAACTTGGAGGAGTCCAATGGAAGTGCTGGGGTTAATTAAGCTACCCTGTTAACACAAAACAATACTGAGGCTTGGAAAGTATAAATTGGAAAGTGAGATTGAAAAACTTTGCCCACTAATGTCCCTTGCAACATAGCACCTGGAAATTTTCAATGGATTTTCATCCAACTATAATGGCTGTTCCTGATCTCATCAATGGAGTAGACAACCCTCATTAATGTACTGAGTGGTAATGGTACTGACAACCTTAGTAATGCTTTTTTCTTTACCTGTAACTACAATTAATTAGGAATAATTTGTCTTCACATGGAATAAGTCCAGTATAGCTTTACCATTCTTCCCTATTGCTACCTGAATTCTTTCTTATGCTGCTTTCATTTTATGCACAGAGACTTGAAAAAGGTCCATTTCCCAGAGGCCACTGATATCTACTACTTCATAGATGATATAACATTGACTAGATCAGATAAGGCACAGATGATAGTATGAAGTGAATCTTGGTGTCAGCTTGGGCCCTGGAATACATTATTTATAAGAGGCTTAATACTTCTTAATTATTTTAGTACAGAAAACCTGTCCATGATAAAGATCATAAGTGTTATCATTTGTTCATATAGACCTGATGATCTTGGCCCTATTCTCATTTCAACTACTTTCCATGAGGAGATCCTTTGCGAAATTCCTCTGATATCATTGATGACATGGATCAGAAATAACATTTTTCAGGGTCCATTGCATTATTTATTTATTTCTTTTTCTTTTCTTTATTTATTACTTTCTTTCTTGCTCTCTTGCTCTCTTGCTTTCTTGCTTGCTTGCTTCCTGCCTTCTTTTTTTTGTTTAGTTGTTCATTTTTAACCCACACTAAGCTCCTATTCCATTGCTAAGTTCACTCACTTCTGGTATCAAGTCTATCAAATAAAAGACAAATGGACCATCTAAGAGTAAGAAGGGACCCTCAAAGAATTTAGTACTTTGCTACAAAGGGTGGAACTGTTGCAGCCTGCTTCACATAGGCTAGGTAATTTTCTTTTCTCAAGAAAGGCAGTCAAGCTGTTGTAGAGACTTAACTATTTCAAGTGACTAAGACTTGAACTACTGATAGATTGCTGGTTGGCTAAGACTTAAAAAAAGCATTTAACATAAGGAATTGGGCCTCTGTAGAGTTTATATATATTCTCCACTGGAGTACTAATCAACACACCTTTTTGATCAAGTGTGCCACTGTGGCATAAGTGCAGATTATAGGAACTGCCACTACCTGAACAAATGCTGTATTACTGTATTTACTATAAAATACCTTTTTATGTTATATTCTTAATTAAACTTTTTGTTCTTTTCAATTTTGAGCTTCAACCAACAGAACTTAAGTAAGGCATGTCAAAGAACACCAGAATGTTAATACATTAACAATTGTATTCAGACATTGTATCCAGAGCTAAGTACAATATTCTAAATGTGGTATACTAGGTTTGACCTTCTTAGTCCTTGACACATGACACTTGAGTTGACTTATATAGAATATGGGCTTTACTACATCATGATCTCTTTTACACAAACTGCTGTCTACTTACTTTTACTTATGAAATTAATTTATTTATAGAACTAAAGTATAAGACATTACACATGTGCTCATTTAATTTAATCTTTTAAACTTGATAAAATCTTTATCTATATAATCTCCTTGTGTCAGAAAAGAAAATAATATTTCTTTTTTTTTTATATAGTTCGGGTTCAAGTGCTTGAATTGTAGCTAAAGATGCTTCCTATAACTCACATATGCCTCTCCTTGGATAAAAAGATGACCAGCAACAGGAGTTACATGCTTGCCTGCTGCTTGGATAGTATAAATCTTCTGTCAAAGTGAAATCTGTCTATTCAGCAGTCCCATTAGTCTCCTCAGAGTCTATTTCCCAGCAGAATGTCATTGAAATACTATGTTAACATTTCATGTTTCAAATGTTTGTCAAAATACACATGACTCTATTGTATTCTATGCATTTCTTCTGTAGTAGAAGAAAAAAAGGGCCTTTTTATACTTGAAAAATAAAGAAGTAAAAAACTAAGGTGTTAAGGTAAGAAGGTACTAAAAATCACCAATTTTAGACTATCCATATGTGTTAACTTAGTTATTAGTACTCTAAATATGAGATCTTATTCAATGTCCAGTGAATTGCTATCTTACTAGAAGCACCCATAACCATATCAATATTTATACCCTCATTGTAAATAAAAAAGAAGATATAAAAAGATTTCTGCTAAATGAAAAGATAGTTTTTAGGTTCTCCTTAATAAGGCAGATGAAGGAGTTGGTTTCATCATATCCCCAAATGCAATAAGAATATAATTTCAGGGGATATTTGATAATTTTGATTTGCCAATTTATTTATTTGCATTAGCAAAAAACCACATCATAAATACAACATATATTATGAAATAAAAGTTATTAGGGAAGACAAAGAGGTAGAAAAAGGATTTGATAAAATCTTCCAGTGCCATACAATATATAATTAACTATTTAAAAGCTCCAATATAAAGGTGAGCATAAAGGAAGACAGAAAAAAATATGTTGGAAAATTTGGCTCAGGGTTAAGAAACCCAAGAGATTAAAAATGAAAAATTTATACCAAAGTTTACTTTGATATAATTACTCTTAATATCATATCCAATTTAGATGGGGTGAGTCAATGGAAGAAGATGTGGAAGGGAAGAGATTTGTGAAGAAGCCTGTGATGGGCACATGACTTTTGATGAAAGTCCCGTTTACCTTTCATGAACTCGGCCTCTTTCATCTCCAAGAGTCACAGTCACTGTGCAGTTTTTATTCAAGTCAAACTTCTCACTGTATAAGTGGTAGTCCGGTGTCACCCATCCAACCCAGGTATAGGAAGGGTCTTGGCCAGCAAATATGCGCACAGAATAATAGCATTGCTGTGGAGAAAATATGAAGGGTTAATAAAAAAAAAGCAAAAGTATTGCAGTACAAGTTCTAGAGCACTGACATTGATTGAGAACAAAAGCAATAAGATATTAAAGTATTAGGGGCTTTCTCTGTAGACTTTTACTATATGGTGATTGTCTCATATTGCACTAGGTGACTGTATGTGTGAAATATGGGTTGGCTGGAAAGCATGGCTTCCTAGTTGTTGACTTCTTGTTCATTCTTTAACAGCTGTTGAAAGTACCATTATTCCCTTCCTTTTGCTATAATATAATAAAGACAGTAAAGACAAAGAACAGTCATTCAGAATGGTGTTACATACACATAAGAGATTAGTGACAAAGCACATCATTGTATAATGCTAAAATTTTTTTTTAACATTCACAATGGCTGAAAGGTTTAATTATTGACATAGCTTTTATACTGGTGTGCTAGATTAATCACAAAGTTACTGAAGAGAAAAAAGAGCAACTTCCTAGTCAAACATCAATATTTCTTTTATATGTATTTTCTATCAGTAGTCTTCAAACGTTACTGATGTTAGACTTCTCTCTGCACAATGATTTCTTATATAACGTTGGGGAATCTATATTCCTATAATGCAGAGTTTGGAGCAAATTGAATTCCTTTCAAGAGATTTTTTTTAAAGTACTGATGACTACCTCGGACAAAGAGTAAGGAGTTAAGAGGCATTACTTTATTTTTTCATAACATATAATTATAACATAATTTATAATAAATTATAATATATGATACATTATTAATTTTTATATACATATGTACATGTACATACATGTGTCTCTATACTTATGTGTCTGTGTATAGTATTTTACATATGTTGTAGTAACTCTTATTCTTTGAATTGGCTTCTTACTACTTCTCCCTACTTAATTACTTTTATCATCTTGATGTGTGGGGGAGGAGGGTTCTGGGTAACTATATTAAATAACATATAAGGGTTACATGAAATCCTAATTTAGTGTGTGAGCCAATCAAACAGGTAATATTGAGATAAAGAATCAAACAATGTAAACCTTAACTGGGCAAATATTACTTACTGTTGTTGTATGAGCAACTATTTCTTGTATCTGTTTCCTGGAGGAGAGAAATAATCATGTTTTAGTTATTCACCAGTTTAGAGAATCCAATTGATTAACATTCAGTTGATCTTCCTTTAATATTATGTTAAAATTTAGAAAACTGGAACATGAGTATTGATAATGTTAGCTGGTCCTTGGACTTTACTCTAAACAAGTCACTGCCCATCTTCCCTCTCTTAACTACGTATGATTTCTTAATATCTAGTATATAATGTTTCTATAAAAAATAGAATAAGTCAATTAAAGATAGTTTTTTTTTTAGAAAAATATGCATGACCATTGTTAAAAATGTGTTTAGCACATTTGAGGCAGTATTTCCAATACATCAGGTTTAGTTTAATATTGATTATTTTCTGTCCATGTGTGTCTGTGCTAGGAATTATTTCTTAGTTTAGCTAAAAAATGTAGTCTTTGTTGCCCTTTATGAATTCACAGTATCACAAAAGGGCAACAAACATGAGAAACTTACTTGATATTTTTCTCTAAACAAAAGGGAAGGAGGCAGCTAGGTGCAGCGGATAGAACATAGCCCTTAAGTCAGAAGGATCTGAGTTCAAATCTAATCTCAGACACTTAACATTCCCTAACTGTATGACCCTGGGCAAGTCACTTAACCCCAATTGCCTCAGGGGGAAAATGTATGGAAGAGGTCTAGGAAACCAGTAAGACAAAGAAAAAGTGATTTCTATCTCACCATAAAAATATCTCTTTATATAGTTTTCAATTAGACACCTAAAAAGAGTCTCTCAAACTTCATGTGTGTGTGTGTGTGTGTGTGCGTGCATGCATATGCATTTCTTTCCCTCCATTTCAACATAACCATACATACACACACCCACATGTATGCACACACATTTTTTTTTCACACCTGTTAGAGAAAAGTAAAGGATACATTTTACCTTTTCTGAAAAATATCACTTTCCAAGCCAGTATTGTGGTGGAAGGAAGAATAGCACTCCACAGGCATGCTTAGGCGACAGTAGATCATATCAGCACTGCTATTCTGTGTGCCAAATGTCTTATGGGTGACTTTAAGGCATGGTGGAGAATCCATTGTACCATCAATCCGTGTCACCTGAAAATGCAACATTTAAAATGGAGCAACTGGAGGTACTGGACCTTATTTTTTCCTCTCCATTATTTACTATGAGTTTTTCTTTTCTTTTTTTTTAAAGTGAATTTTTTGCTTATAATTAGGAAATAGTGATTCTCCGAATATAACCACTAAAGTCACTGTGACTTTTTGCTATTTTATGAATGTTTCTGATGCAAAGTTTATTTTTGCAGGGTCAAGTAGGAAGGGGTATAAAGTTATCTCCAATCTAGAAGCACTATAAATTACTTTGGAGCAAGCAAACATAACAGGAAACTTTATTTTTCACGACACTTTCATTTGACTTCTTATCCAGATGAAGAAAGAGCTTTAGAACTCTTAGGTATATATCTACTCACATGTGAACCTCAAAATGCAATTTCATATCTATGCCATCAGTGTCAAAGCTATGGATCAGTAGCTTACAAAAGATTCATTAAAAGGGCAGGCATTTCATGGATCAAGCAAGGGAAGGAAAAAAAAAAAACTAAACTGCATCCTGGAAAAATAGGAAAATTAGCTATATTTAGTAACACTTATTTTCTTTTAATCTTGGTATTTTCACCTTCTTTATACTTAAATAATGATCAGGGAAAATCTCACAGAGGATACTTTTGATGAAGATGATGATACAGGATTAGAAAGTTGAGAAAAATGCTTAAAATTAAAGAAAAAGTGATAGAATTTATAATGAGAAAAAGCTAGAATACTTATAATTAATAATAGCACAGTAGAACTGCCTTGGTTCACTTGCCACAAAATTGTGGTCAATTTGGGCCAGATGAATACAATTTAAGGCATAGTAAGACTGGGCAGTTGAGTTGAATTGCCTCATTTTAATTTAAATCAAAAAATGTTCACCAGAGAGTCTACTCTGTGAAAAGTACCATTTTTAATATTATTTTGGGAGTTTTGCAACTTCTATATTTTTGAAATAAAGGGAACTACAAGAACATAGGTCATATCCTAATTCGCATTATCATAGAAAGACATTATTATGATGTGGTAGAAATCAAGTGAGGCCTGAAAGTTTGGGGTATAAGCATATAAGGACTAAAAACCACAGAATTATAACACTCAGTCCTGGTATTCCTGTGAATAATTGATGCTCTTGATTATTGCATACAATATCACCATGATAGAGCAAACTTAGAGGGGACAGTTTTATAGGTATAAGTAATCTGTTCACAAGATTGTGTAGTTGCCAACTAATAACAATTGAGTGGTTAAGATACACCTTTTATAACCTCACACATAATGCTGACAATTGTCAAAAGAGAAAAGTATAAGGAAGAGTTATGATAATATTATAATACTTTATGGAAGAAGCTAGCTGATGACAGGGATTATTGTCTTGGCACATCAAACTCCACTAGAGCTTCCCTTCAATATGTAATCATACCTCTATATGAGCGTGATCCTTTGGAACATTGACAAATGTAGGGAGGCGTTTGCTGAACCACATAGCAACATCTCGGTTCATGTTGACAGCAAAAGGCTCAAAACCCTCCTGGAGGCCACACATGGTATAATACTTGAAGGTACTGGCATCCATCCCAAGATTCATGCGGCCAATCTGAGACAAACCCAGTGAACATATGGGAACAAAACCTATAGAACAGCAGAAAGAAGGCCCAATTTAGCCAGCACAATCTATTCTCTTATGCTTTTCCCAATTCATTTCGAACTCAGCCAGTGGTTCTTTTGTTAACATTGTGTGTTATGGAGAAAATGTTAAGATGCTAAAACACCAGCTTTTCTCTGGGTTCCATTGTGGTTAAGTGTGTGGGAAAAGCATTTATCACATAAGTTTCTTAGTGATTAAAACAAAGACAAAGTAGAAAGGTGAAAGCAAATATAGAAGAAAAATTGATTTTTCTTGCTATCTCTTGGGTAGGAGGAGTTATGTAAGGGCTTACTTAAGGGAAGAAATATATATATTTTAAAACCATGAAGTATTAAATTATAGAAGATGACAAAAAAGTTAAGTGAATAGTGTCTTTTCTTCCTAAAGCACTGACAATATACATGATGACATCATCATTAATCTACTTCTTTATTTGGTTGTATAGGGGGAAAAAGAGATAAGGTATGAGAAAAATCTTAAATATCTTCTTTTTCCTTACTATAGCTATCTAATTGTTTCACCAAGGTAATTATGAATCTTTACCCACGATCAAAATCACTATTTATATAAAACCAATAAAATTCAGTCTGTTTAGCTCTTACTTGTGTTAATAATTGTGGCCAAATAAACAGACCATGAAGGGGAAGCAATAATTATCTGAACACTAGAACAAATTGAATGAAAAGTAATGGAGCAGGGAAGAAGAGAATGAAAGGAGATTTCTTTCTTTCTTTTTTCTTTTTGGTTTGATGGCTAAACGAAAATTTATCTTAGGAATATTTAAAGGTAACTTTAGAAAAGCCTCTAGTTCATAATGAAGACTATCTTTCATTGATATTAAAAACCAAAATATAACCTTTCTAGAATAATTTACACAGCATATTGTACCTCAGGCATGCAACCTAGAATTTAAAATTATCACATAGAGCCAGATGAAACAAATCATTTTAGAGGATAGGGTGGATACTTTTGGAGATGGAATAATTTCTTCTAGACAACAGGTTCATTTAGAAATGGGTAATGGTAGTACATTGAGTGGGTGAGGTAGAGCATTTCCATAATTTCCATAAGCACTCTACATTGTCAGGAAGGCGTGAATTCTGCCTCTGACTCATATTAGCTATATAGTCTAGCTACTTAACCACTCCAGTGATATCTGTTTACATTGTAAAGTTACAAATTAAGGTGAATTGCAAATCTGCATTAACAGAAGGAAATTTTAATTCCCTACCTAGATGAAATCATTGACTATACTCAGAACAAAACCCCATCCATAGATAATTATAGACTAGTGAGTTAGGAAATTTATTATTGGCTAGGGCACAAACAGATGTTCTACTAGAAGCTATTACCACAAGCAAATCAAAAGCAAGAGTTTCTGCTAATAGGGGGCAATCCAACTCAAAAAAAAAAAAAAAAAAAAAAAAGCAAACCCAGTGGCTTCTTTCCTTTCTTGTCCATTGATATGACTATGATTAAAAGCAGCAGAGGGTAGAAGTAAAACATTTTTTTTAAAAAAGAAACAAGTACAACTAAAAGTATAATAAAATGTTTCTATCAGCAGAGTTTGCTGGGTGAACTGATGATGCTAAAGAAAGAAGAACATGATCTTTCTTTTTTCTAAGGAAACTGGAATTTTTCTCAGCTTATCTCAGTATTACTGAAAATTAAGTGGAGTGTTACATTTTATTAAAGAGAAAATTAATGTGCAAAGGGGCAAAAGGACTTAAGCAAGGTCATTATGTGGATTACTGACAAAGAAGTAAGAAGTAAGAAATATTAGATGTTCTGACAGAAACAATATAATAATAACTTTTCAAGACATTTGAATTCTATATTCATTCATTCATCCATGTATTACTCTGTAAAAAAATGACCTTTTCACAATTTGAACAGAAATTGTATCTCTAAAAGTAAAGAAAAGGAATGCTAAAAAGCAAAATAGTATCATTCTCAGTGAGACAGTGGAGAGGGGAGACATAAAAAAAGCTATGGAAGAGAATAAATAGAAAGAAAAGAGCCTATGGAACATTTCAGTGAATGGGGGAATAATATTTGAAAATATTATTAGATGAGCCAAACCAAGTACCTAATTCAGAGCAGAGAGAAAGTAGAATGGGTGCTGGGGAAAAAAGGGGCATCTAGATGAGTACTATAAGGAGCACAGAATCTTATAGAAAGGATCTGGGAGGCCAAGGCCACCTAGTTCAATCAGTAACTGAAAAGGAATCCTCTCTTCAGTATCCCTGACAAGCAGGCATCCAGTTTCTGCTTGAAGAATAATGACAGGAAATTCACTTACTACCTAAGGAACAATCCATTACACTTTGGGACAACTCTAATTGTTAGGAGTTTTCCTCCTTTAGTTAAGCCAAAATATGCTTCTCTGTAATTCTCTCCATTGTTTCACATGTGGCTTCCTAAGAGCAAATAGAACAATATTAATCTCTCTTCCACATGTCAACCTTTCAGATATTTGAAGACAACTACCATGTCTCTCTCTTAAGCTACCCTGACTTACTTGTCCACATTAAACAAATCCAGTTCATTAAAGTGATTCTTTGGCTTCATGTGCAATGAAGCTTGCCTCTAATGGCAACATATATCCTCAGTCACATTCATTAATTCGGCTCTTTCCACTGAATGAAAAGTAGTTGTTTATGACTATTTCCATAATGCTGGTTATTCAAGGCATCAAAATATTACGTGTGGTTTTTAAAATATTGCTCTCATATGGGAAATTTCATAAATGAAAATCAACAAGCATTTATTGTGCATCTATTAAGTATCAGGGACTGTGCTAATTATCAGTACCCAGCTAAATGCTGGGAATACAAAGACAAGGAAAAACAAAACAAAACAAGTCCCTGCTCTCAAAGAAAGTGAGGAGGAAAAGGAAATGAAGGCATAGAGAATAAAAGGGAGAGAGAAATGGAGAAGCAAGGTAGTATTTGAATTGAGAATCTAGAGCTAGAAAGTATGCTTTCTAATTCTTGATCACTAATCACTGCAAATATCAATTATACTTCTTGCATGTAATTTCCTCAACTGTTGAAGACAATATTATATTGCTTATAGTTGTGGTAAATAGAAGAGCAGGACAACAAAGCATTTTCGACTCCTTAAAAGAAGAGAATCCTAATGCAGGCATGTTAGATTAAGAAAAAACAAAAACAAAACAAAAAAACAAACCTTAGGGTAAGCCATAATATTCAGGGCAGTTAGGTGGTTCAGAGGATAGAGCACTGGGTCTGGAGTCAGGAAGACCTGGGATCAAATCCAGCCTCAGAAACTTATTAGCTATGTGACCCAGGGCAAGAGACTTAACCCTATTTGCCTCAGTTTCCTCATCTGTAAAATGAGCTGGAGAAGAAAATGGCAAACCCTTTCAGTATCTTTGCCAAGAAAACCCCAGAAAGGGTCATGAAGAATCAGACATGACTGAAATGATTGAACAATAATAACTAGCTACCATATATCATTAGGGCAAAAAAATGATCCTTCTGAACTTCAATGATTACTTTTTTCCTTCTGTAATTCCTGAAGAGTACTCTCTGTGATGTAAATGTGGGGGAACAAAAAATAATAAAGTAAAAAGAAACATCAAAAAAGTGAAATTCTATTTTCTCTTCTTCCTCTTTCTCCTTCTCTGTCTCTGTTTTTGTCTCTCTTTATTACCTTCCTGAAATGGCACAAAGAAGTGCTATACTCCAGGCAGCTGAGAATGAGAGAAATAATAAATTCTGTTGAAAGAGATGAAAGGAAATCATCTAGGATAATGACAAAAATGATGATTTATGAATAATAAAAGAAAAGTCAAATCAGAATTTTAAATGTTTGTTCTTGCTTCTTTCCATAAAGTACCAATTTCATTTCTTCTACAAGAAGTTTTCAAGTTGAACAGATCTTTATCCAAAATTTAAGCATAGAAGTTTGAAAGTAAAAAAATGTAGAGAGATTTACATTTTATTAAAATATTTACACCATGATTTATTTTTAAATAATGTTGACTTTAAAACTATAAAATGTTGGCTTTAAAAAAGCTCAAGACTAAACTTATTACTTGGTTGGATTTTTTTTTTCCACTTAAATGAAGAGAGCACAGAGATTCTGAAGAATTAATATGGCTACCTGGAATACTATATACCAGAAAACATCATGATTATTTCTCTCTCTTTTGAACATCTATTTATGTTTTATAATCTAAAAATAAGAAAGAAATTAAGCTTGACTAATATTTTATATACAGTAGAAAACTGACATCTTCACCCAGTCTTTATTTAAGATAATTACATGCCATAGATAGTAAACAAGATTTCCCAAGAGGGAAATGGGAATTATTATATTCTGAAACGTTAATTAGAATAGTCTTTAAAAAAACTTCATTAATTCAAAATCATTCAGAATTAAAGAAATACCAAATAAAATGATCATTTCTATATGTAAAGCAGAACAAATATGAGCATTATTATTTAATGGCTTGCTTGTCTCTAAGTATAAATTCAATTTGCTTTTTTCTTGTTTTTCTTTTTTATTTCTTTTAACAATAATATTATCAAATAACTCATTAAAAACAAAAAAACCCTGTGTAACGTATATGCATAGTCAAATTTTTAAAAGTTTGTATTGCTCTTATAAAAATATGTCTCATTCTGCATTTTGAGATCATCACATTTTCTTTATTAAGTTGGAAGCATTGCTCGCCATGAGTCCTCTGGATACTGCCATGGAATTTCCTTAGTATTTCAGAATTGTTTTTCTTTATAATGCTATTGTTACTAGGTAACAAATTCTTTTGGTTCTTATTACTTCACTCTGCATCAGTTTATATCTATTTTCCTTGAAACTACCTTTCTCATATCACAATAATATTCTATTACATTTAGATACCATCATTTATTCAGCTCTTTCTTAGATGATAAGTTTTCCTTCTAGTTCATTGCAGCAGGAAATAGACTGCCTATAAATATTTTAATGTGTATATTTTTTTCCTCTTCACCTCGTTCTTAGTGCCTACATCAACACAGGATGGATGAAGGTTTTCACTGTGGTTTCTCTATTTCTAAATAATTTCATCTGATGTTCTTTTGTTTTATCATTTCTGGAGTAAGTGTGTGAAAACTGGGCTGTTTTATTCCTATTTCTCTGCCATCTTGCATGAAAGTGATGATTACTTTTATTCAACTTCCTCTCTCTCCCACACAAAACTTTTAAGTCATTACATGATTGAATTGTTGCCTATAATTGGAAAAGTCCATTTACATGTTCAATATAGGGGCAGCTAGGTGGTGCAGTGGATAGAGCACCAGCCCTGAAGTCGGGAGGACCTGTGTTCAGATCTGGTCTCAGACACTTCCTAGCTGTGTGACCCTGGGCAAGTCACTTAACCCCAAATGCCTCAGCAAAAAGCAAAAAAAAAATGTTTAATATATCTGAAGGTAGATATTAAGGCTCTCTTCATTTCATGCAGACTAATGTTCCAATTCCTTAGTCTTTCATTCAATATTCTCCACAGTTTGGTCATATTTACCTTGCTACTCTCATCTTCAAGAATTCCCATGCTATGAATCTACTTGTTCTAATTAATTTGCTTCTCCATTATTCTTCAATTATCTTGTGTTTTCCTTCCTAATCAGAACTGGAGTTTGTTCCTTGTACCTAGTATATTGCCCTTCTCTACTTACTCAAATAAATCTTTCCTATCATTCAAGGTGCAAGTCAAAAGCCACTCAAATTAAGCCTTTCCTGACCAATCAAATTCTTAATAATATCTTTATACTTAATAGTCCCATAGTATCATCTTGATTGTTCTCCTTTAGGTTCTCCAGTATATTAATATCTTTATTAAATTGTGGCACCAAGAACTAAACACAATAATTCAGATATAGTCTGACTAACAGAGTAGGATACAGAAAGACATTTCATCTCCAATATTCCTGAAAATTATGCATGTCAATGTGATTCAATATTCTTTGTTATTGTTGTTGTTGTTGTCTTTGTGGCTCCTGCTCACTTATAAGAGTTTAGTTTACACAAAAACCTTGAGATATTTTTTCAGATAGGCTGTCATTTAACCATGTCTCTCCTATTCTTTTCATGTGAAGCTATGTACTGAGTTTGAATGCATGAATATATATTTATTTCTACTGAGTTCAATCTTATGAATTCAGTTCAATAATCTAGCTCAGTGATGTCACACTCAAATACAATCATGGTCCACTAATCTGTATATAGACATACTTGGGGCCGCATGTTGATTTCTTTTAAAACATATTATTTCTCTTCTATTTATTTTGTTAAATATATTCTAATTACATTTTAATCTGATTCTGGACACACTTGGTAGTGTTGTGATCCTTGTGGTTGCATGTTTGATACCTTTGGTGGAGCATATTAAGATATTTTGGTATCCTGACATTGTCATCTACTATATTAGCTATCCCTCCCAATTTTGTATCATTTGAGTATTAAAAGAGCATGCTATCCAAGTACTTGATAAAAATCTTAAAACAGAACAAAGCCAAGTATTTATACCTGGTGCACTCAAGACCTTTTATCATGTTGTTATTGATACACCAATGGCGATTCCAGTTCTGAGCCCATTTACATATATTATTATCTAACTTAAATCTTTGTACTGCTTTCCATAGGAATAGTATAAACTACTTTATTAATTATTTTGCTAAAATTTAGGCAAACTGTACTTTCAGCATCTCTCTGACTGGCTAATTTAATAATCTTGTAAAACAAACTCTTTTTGCAATAATATATTCTTGATTAAGCCATGATGGCTCTTTGCCATCACTATTTCTTTGAAAAGACTTACTTTCTTTAACCAACTCCTTAAATATTTATTCTATAATTTCTCAAGAGTCAAAGTAAAATTCATTGCCTCACTTTCTCTTCCATTTTAAATAAGAACATTTATTCTGCTCTAAGCAAATATCCCTACTATTCTTCATGATTTTTTGTATACTAAGTTGGACTGCAGACAATGACTCAGCATTCAGACCTACTAGTTCTTTTAAGTATTTGGAGATATAATTCTTCTGGGCCTAATGTACTTGAATTCATCAGAGGAAAAGAGATGTAAGAATATTTGACTTCATCTAAGTCATATGACAGTCCTTTAGAACAGTGTGAGCATTGTTCAATCTCAGAGTGAGATGAGACTGGTGAGAGAAACCAAGGATAATAGAAATATTTTTAAAGCTCTATTTGGTAGGGAAAAAAGAGGATTGAAGAAGGGATGAGACCATGACTTGGAGTGTTTAGGATACTGATAACTGACAACAGAGAAAGATAAGTTGCTCAACTCTTACTTTTTCCTCCTCCCCCCAAAGAAGATGACTTTTAGATTAGACAAATGTAAGGAGATAATAGCCAATATAGCACTTTAAAGTTTACATATACTTTCTCACCAGATCTTCACAATAACATTCTGAAATGTAGGTGGTCTTATTATATCTCTATTTTCCAAATGAGATAACTAAGAAAGAAAGATCAGCTTATGATCAAAGCATAGAAACTGTCAAAAACAGTGAGCTTTTAAAACTAAATAGCAAACAGAAGAATAATTATGGAATTGACAGTTTTTCCCTCTATTACCATCATTATCTGAATTTGATTAACATATATAGATAAAGCTCTTGGCAAAACATTTTCTGAAGTGCTGGTAAATCAAAGGAAGAGTGAAAGACAGTGGCCTAGGGTAGAGTCTTTCTGCAAAATTCATAATTCAAAATATTTATGTCAATGGATATATCACATATTACTAATATTACTAACATAAATTATAATTTTTATAAATAGCAAAATAACTGTTTACTGAGTGTTCTTGGACCATAAAATCAAGTCTCTTCCCTTACAATATATTTCTCCCCAAAAGGAATACTCTATCCTTTAAGAAGAAAGGCCAGAAAAAACTTTAAAGGCAGATAACAAAAGAGAATTGGACAGAGAACCAGAAGAACAGTCCTATAAGCTCTAAATAGTTTGATTTCCAGAAGATAAATAGTCCTTTGGAATTATAGCATCCTTGGAGGAGCAGTAGGTTATTAGTCTCTTGAAAATCAGAAAGCAAATACTCAGTCCAACTTTAAATAATATTTCCTCCTTATTTCATTTCATCTAGGAATGTGTAGGAATAAGGTAAAGGAACATACCATTCTCAATCTCATAGTCAGCAAAGGCAAGTTCTGAACCTTTATTGGTGATCAATAGTTCCCCATTCAGAGTGAAGATCATTGATGTATCATCTAAGTTAATCATACAGCCAACCACATCCCCAGGTTGCCAGTTGCGCCCAAAATATCCACTTCCCTGATGCCAGCGCTGGCCCTACAGAAAAAAAAAATAAATGAATTAGATATGAGAAAAATGGATTTCTCAGCACTACTCCTGTAGTAGTGTAGTAGTGAGATGTCCGGACCAATAACATTTATTCTTGATTAGTAGTGGTACTTGCTTTTTATTGGGCACTCAAGTTACTACAAAGGAGAAGCTGAGAGAATAAAGAGCTGAATGATAACCAATAGGTATAATGACATTTGCTCAGGGAAAAGGGATCCAGGTCCCAAGAGTCTCAGCCTGCTATAATGATGAAAAGACTATACTTTCCTTTTATGGATATTCATGATGTTTCTGTAATATGTACCTTCACTAAAGCTGGGTCCAGGATAAAGGAGAAGGCAAAGCTATAGGGTAAAAATAGATGCTGAAGGATTCTAGGAAGATAATGGAATAGGTTGGTAAATTTCAAGATTTCCACCACAAATAGAACAGATTTGTGCTTCAGGGTGAACACAGACTGGTGAAAAATCAAGAAGACTTGAGGCACAACAGATATCTTTTCATACAATAAGAGAAGATCCAAAGAAAGACCCATGTGAACTGCAAACACCTCTAGGCTATCTCCAAAGAAACACCAAGTGGGGAGCCCTGGGGCTAGCTGGGTGTAGCTGGAGCCTCAGCAGGAACCACAGAAACTCCTGGATTTTTTGTGGAGTCCAAGTGTGAGTTGAGGAAGATAATCGGTGATTAGGAACACCAGGCCCAGCTGTGCTGCAGAGACATGACCCTGAGTGAAAAGGAATCAGCACATCTGTGACTTCAGAAGCAGTGAGGTAGGGGCACTGCTGATTGCAGCTTCTTGCTGGAGTGTGGAGCTCTTGATTTGGTATTCCTGGTTAGAGAGGAGAACTAAGGTGAAGTCACAGGCACTCTCCACCCTAGGATTAGAGATCCTTATGCTAATGCCTTTTATTAAAAAAAAATGAAGCAGCAAAGAAGAACCCCACTAAAAAATATATTATGGGAACATGGAAGACCAAAGTTCATTTTCAGAGGACACTGTAGTAAAAAACAAACAAACAAAGAAACCCAGCAACTTATACCCTAAAGAGTAATGTGAAATGGCTTCCCTCCCAGAAATAATTTATAGAAGAACTAAAAAAATTTAAAAATAAAATGAGAGACACTGAGGAAAAACTAAAACTAAAAATAAAACTAAAAACCACCCAAGAAAAACAAGATTATGAAAAGAAAAATTTAAACAACTAGAAAAGAAGATGCAAAATCTCAAAGACAAAAACAACTCTTTGAAAATTAAAATTGGGCAAGGGGAAGCCAGTGAAATTACAAGAGACCAATAAATAATAAAACAGATTATAAAGAATGAAAAAATAGAACAGAATGTGAAACATAAGAAAAAAATGACAGATTTGGAGAAAAGATCAAGAAGAGAAAATATAAGAATAATTGGACTGCCTGAAAGTTGTGACTAAAAAAAACAGTCCTTGACATAGTAATGCAAGAAATAATCCAAGAAAATTCATCTTGGAGTGATAGAACATGAGGGGAAAATAGAAATAGAAAAAATGAGCCCATCAAGGAGATCCTTTGTGGAAAACATATTGAAACATTATTGCCAAATTTTGAAACTTCTAGATCAAAGAGAAAATTTTGCAAGAAACAAGAAAAAAAAACAATCCAAATATGCTGGAGCTACAATTAGAATTGTACAGGAATTACCAGCAACCATAATAAAACACTGCAGACCCTGGAATCATATCTACCAACAATCAAAGTAACTAGATCTATGGCCAAAAATATCATATCCAGCAAAATTATCTATAATATTAAACCAAAAAATGGGACATTCAGTGAACTTGCAGATTTTCAGGACTTTCTGTCAACCAAACTCAAACTTAATAGAAATTTTAACATATAAGAGCCAGTATCAAAGATCAGTTTCACGGAACTCAACATGTACAAATTTTTATGTTTTTTTTTTTTTTTTAGCATCAGAAATGAATACCATATGTTTAAGATTGATATCAACAATAGGACATCTTAAAAGAATGATTAGGGCAGAGTTAAGCTAAAAATAGTAATTATGTAGTACAAATAGGATGCAGAGGAAAAATAGATAATAGAAGCATTAGAAGGGGGAAGAGGGTTCATAGTTCTAAAAACATACTCATATCAGGAATGGGCAAAGCACTACATATATACCATGAAGTGTATGGCACCCTCCAAAATCTATAAAGAAATAGGGGGGGTGAGCTAGGTGGCGCAGTGCTTAGAGCACCAGCCCTGAAATCAGGAGGACCTGAGTTCAAATCTGGTCTCAGATACTTAACATTCCCTAGCTGTGTGATCCTGGGCAAGTCACTTAACCCCAACTGCCTCAGCAAAAAACAAAAACCCAAAAAAAACAAACAAACAAACAAACAAAAAAAAAACCAAACCAAACCAAACCAAACAAACAAAAAAAGAAATAAGGGGGAAGGAATGGGTAGACCAGAATGCAAAGGATGTGGGAAGAAGACAAGGGAGGGATCCATGGGTGTGGGGGGGTGGGAGGTTAAGTAATAGCAAGATAAATCAGGAGCAGAATTAAAGCAGTCAGTAGGGATAGAAAAGGTGTGTGTGTGTGTGTGTGTGTGTGTGTGTGTGTGTGTGTATGTGTATATACATATCTATATGTATATCTACACACATATACACATAGACACACACATATATACTTTCTTAACTATAGCCTGCTTGAGGGTGATGAAGGAAGTAAAAAGAAGTAAAAAAGGTGAGCAGCAGAGAACAAAAATAATCTATAAGGAAATAAAGATGGACACTAAAATATAATTTCTTCTCTCTCTCTAAAATATATATATTTAAGAAAGCACATACACACACATACATATGTGTGTGTGTGTGTGTGTGTGTGTGTGTGTGTGTGTGTGTGTGTGTATGCTTTCTTGAACTGGTATTTCTTGTTATATATTTTAAGTCCTTCCTGATGTTCTTCTGGGCACATGGCAATGTTCCCTTTTGTTTTGTTTTCATTTTGTATCTATTCCTTTTCGGTTTTTCTTTTTTCTCATTCTGTTTTTTAAATAAATTAACTTTGTAAAAAAAAAATCCAGATCTTATTAGTCAATGTGGGGTTCTGTCACACAGCTAATTCCAACAAAGGAATTATATTCTCTTTGATCTCTAGTGTAAGTATGTATCAGAGTATTAGGAAGCCAATAAATTGACTCACCTTGCTGCCTTCAAATACAAAAGCTTGATCATCTGCACCTAGTTCAACATCAGGACGACAGCCTGGCCTGGCCCAGCCAACACGCATATCTCCTCCTGTCACCACCTCAAATTCAAAATACCATTTTCCAGATTTTACTGCATAAGACTGTTCCACTCGGAAAAATCGTATCTTGTCCACGCTGACTTTTTCCATAGTTTGGTCAGCTATTAAAATCCAGGAAAGAAACAGGGCAAGACACAAAGGCTCTTAATCATTAGGTGATACTCCTTCAAATAACATAAACTGATAGTGAGACAACCACAGAATCCTGTTCTTCCACCTCCCAAAACAATTTGAAATTAATTTACCTATAATACTTCCTGGAGTTATGGGAATGACTATAGAATAATGGTATTAATCAATACTGTTGTAGATTTAAAAATATTCCTAGAATTTGTGGATTAGAGTACCTAATCATCAAATAAGCTAAAGTGCAAATGAATGAGGCCTAAGGAAAATAAAGTTAGGCTGGACTTATTAATAAGGCATCTTCCCCAATTTCTCCCAAAACTTAATAAATGCTTTTTCATTCATTTCAATTCCTTGAAAGGATCTAGTAATAAGAGGTTATATTTTGACAATGAAGTACTTATCTAAGAGTAAAATATTTCATATTAAATATTCTTTTCAATCTTGTTTGGTATAATAACATTTTTCTGCAGCAACCCATTTAACTATTTAAAATCAATTATTTTTGTTAAATGTCAAGTCAACAAACTTTTAAAAATTGCATACAATCTACCAGGCACTATGCTGGGTGTTGGGCATATGAGGACAGAAATTAAATTGCCTCTGATTTGAAAGAGGTTACAGTTTAATTTGTGTGTGTGTGTGTGTGTACATACATATAACACACATATGATATTCTAAAGAGAACATTAATCACTTTATCTTATATGTCAGGCCTGTGTTTTGATGTTTGTTTCTCTTAAAAAAAGGACTTCCTCATATTGGGACTAGGATGAATATCTGCTCTTAATACCTAATTCTTGGTCTGAAGGCTCAACATTATACCCATAGCCAATAAATGTTCGAACTGCTTCACGAAGACTGTCTCTGTTTGACTTCTTTGTACGTTCATCTAGTAATGTATATGGTACCAAGCGAGGATTCCTTTTATTCTTCAGATCCTTGGTGAAGCCATAAGAAAGAAAATGCAGAAAATTCACAATTAACTTTTACATATAGGAAGTGACATGCACACACACACATACACACATACACACATGCACACATCATATACTCCCTGGTAGTTAGAACTTTGACCTCTCAGAAGGCTCAAGTAAAGCTGTCAATTTTCATTTTAATTTGAAACACCATCCCATTCCCCCAGGCTCACAGCCTCTGTGTTAGACTTGACTCTTTATTATATTGCTCCCTCCTCCATCTCCCTTCCATATTTAATCTGATATCAAGGCCTGCTGATTTTACCTTTGCAACGTCTCTTGAATATGCTCCTATGTCTCCTCTGACACTGCCATCACTGGCTCAGGCCCTCAACAGCTTACATCTGGACTATCACAAAAGCTTGCTGATAGACTTGCCTATTTCAAGTTTCTCCCCACTCTTACCTATCTTCCTTCCATTCAGCCAAATGATTTTCCCAAACCATAGGTCTGAGTACGTCAACATCATTCCTCTGCAGTCTACCTTCCCCCACAACTATGCTATGAATTCCAGTGGCTCCCTATCACCTCCAGGATGAAATGCAAAATTCTCTCAATGACATTCAAAACCCTTCATAACTTAGTTCCCATCTACTTCTGGGCATTTTTTTCCCTGGCTGTCCCCCATGCCTGATGCTCTTCCTTTTTAATCTTCACCTCCTGATTTCCTTGGCTTGTACCATGTCCCAATTAAAATTCTATCTACTATAGGAAGGCTTTCTTAACCCTCTTAATTCTAGTGCTTTCTTCTTCTTCTTTTTTTTTTTTTGTTATTTTTCTATTCATCCTGTGTGGGATAAAAATGCGACTCCCGACTCAAAATCATTACTCAGAGATCTCTCAAAGTGAAGATCAGAAATTTATGAGAATCTCGTGAAATTCTAGATGGTCATTCTCCTCCAGGACATGCCAGGGAGAAGAAGGAGGCCCAATTTTCTCATTTGAGCATATGCTTTATAGAGAGAGAGGGAGGCCCGGCTCCCAGGACCTGCCAATCTCAAGAGCAAGGCATTTCTGGCCCACTCATCACACACAGATATCAAGCAGATAGGTAAATTGCAAATAGATTCCCAAAGTCAGGTCTGCCTTTGATAGTCTAAAAAGCCACAGTCAATCTCTTTCTGCAGTAGCGATTCCCAATGAAAAACCACACCATTCTCTCTTCTCATTCTGAGAAGTCCTCAATTTCGCATTTCACTCAGTCCTATATATATAGTTTGTTTTTATATGTTTATTTGCTTGTTGGTTCCCTTACTGGATTGTGCTACTTGAGGTCACGAACTATTTTTTTACTTTTTTTTTTTTTAAATCCTCAACTTTTAGCAACAATGATTTGCACATAATAGGTACTTTAAGTTTACTAACTAAACTCACCTGTTGGATGCCATAGGTCCATCCTTGCTTTATTCTGTCTTTTGCCCAAACATTGTGTGCATTCTCTGCAAGTTTATCAACTATAATTTCTTGAGGAGGCAATAGCTTCACATCAGACAGATCCAAAGGGGCAGGCTTATAGCCATTTGACATCATATAACTGCAAGTCAAGGTAAATGCAAAAACTAAGGTGAAGTTCAAATGAATTGGAAAAAAAATTAAGTGCTCCAATATGCAAGGTATGATAGTAGCTAGCAGGTACTGGGAGTACAAAGATGGACAAAAAAGATAATTCCTGATAAATCCTTGGAGGCAAATCTTTTCACAACTTGTCTAATACTCTATTTATAGAATAACTTTGGATAGGAAGCTATGAAGAGCCTGCTGGAGATAGGAATTGTGAACTGAAGTCAATCCTGAGTCATAATGAGTATAATAGAACTGGTATGTTTTGGGGCACTAAAAATTAGGTCCTGAATGAAAGTTCAATTTCAGTTCCTCACTTCCAATCCCAATTCCAAAATATAGAAGTAAGGGGATCAGGAAGGTCTGAAAGTTCTGGAGTTATATGGTAAAGGAGAGTATAAGAAGAAATTCACAGAAGTTGGCACAGGAATGGAGCTGCTTATGCTCTCAATCTATAATTTAAGATGACGTCCATGTATGTGCTAAGTGTTTAGGAATATGAACCTCTGTGAATATAGGAGGTGAATAGTGAGTACAGAAATTCAGTGGGCCAAGTTGAATGTTGTCAGATTTAACCACATACAAAAAAGTATTTATGAAGCTTCTGTAGTATCCAGAAGAGGGATTATTTAGTATGACTATCAACCAGTTTCAAGGCATTGCTAGATGTAATTCTTTTTACTAAACCAAACATCCAGAACAATGCTTGTTCCTCCTTGCTAATAGTCAAGGACAACAGAAAACATACTAATGTGAAAGAGGAATAGGAACAAAGCAAAGTCTTAGTGTGCTTCTTAAAAATTAACATTTAGAATTATAACAATGCTAAATTCATTGAAGTCACTCAATAAGCTTATGGACCTACTACTATAGCTGCATCATCAGGTTCACTAATATACTCTTCTCATGTCACTGGTTTTAAAATTTAAATTACAACCAAAGTATTGAGGTATTTAAAAATCACTTACTTTTTGGGAAGTTTTATTTTCTTGAGATCTTCCTCAGCAGCCAGATTAACATGAGCAATGTGACATCCCAGGGCTAGAAGAGTTCTGTGACATTTAAAAACACATACAATCAATAGAAGTAAATAAAGGAAAAGATTATAATAGCTTGGTTTTACTCCTAACTATATAGTGGGTAAATTACCTGCCTGCTACGTGCTAGTATAACTTTACTGGGCATTTTATTCTTTTCTCCTTATATTTTCTCTCTCAGTGACCTCACTAGCTACTATGAGTTCAAATATCATTTACAGGCAGATGATTTCCAAATACACACACACATGCATGCATACACACACACATACACACAATATCTCTTATCAATGGTCATGTTCCAAATGTTCACATATGTGTATGATGTATGTACTTAAGAACATCTCACATACATGTATAGCACATGTTCATCACATGCATGTATGTATAAATTTACATACACATCACACACATAAATAATATCTCCCCATCCCTCCCATATCTCTTTAGCTCTACCTAGTTCTATATCATCAACTGACATTTCCATCATCAGGATGTCCTGAAGTCATCTCAAACTCAACATGTCCAAAATTAAACATTATTTATTTGCCTCTCTACAAAAGCCAAGAAGTGAAAATACTCCTATTTTTTAAAAATTTCTGTCAAGAGTATTTATATCCTTCTAGTTACCTAGGATTGCATTTTCAGAGTCATCCTCAATCTTCATTTTCTCTCATCCCAGTTGGCAAGTCTACTTCAAGATCTTCTCTTACATTTGCCCTATTCTCTCTTCTCATATATTAAATATATGAGTTTCAGGTACTTATCAATTTTTTCTCTTATTAAAAATCTTCTTAATTGGTTTCTTTGCCTCCAATCTCTCCATTCCCTAACATAACCTCTAGACTCCAAACTGATAATTCTAAAGAGTAGATTTGAGCATGTCAGTAAGAAGCTTCAATAGCTTTCTATTGCCTCCAGGATAAAATCCAGCTCTTTTCTGGGACAAGCTGTTCATGATGTGGATCCAACTTATCTTTAGAATGTTTTCACATTACTTTTTGGCATATAGTAAATAGTAAAAGCATGTTGACTCTTAATCAATACACTCTGTATTCTAGACAAACTAGCCTACTTTCTATTCTCTATACAAGACATTCTATCTCTTTCCTCCTGGGTCTTTGTACAGACTATCCCCTATGTCAGGAACGCATTCCCTTTTCATTTACAATACTTAAAGCTTCTAGCTTCCTTTGTAATCTCATCTTAAACACCATCTCTTATATCAGTCATTTCCTGATTACCCAAAATTAGTAGTAATTTCTTTTACATTTCCCCAGAAAAAAATTACTGTTTCATTTTACATGTTTCATATTTATTTATTTGTGTACATGTTGCTCTCTCCTCCCCAAAATAATGAAAACTCTTTGAGAGTAGAAACTATTTCATTTTTGTCACTGATTACTCAGCATCTAGCATATTTCCAAGGAAATATAGACATTTAACTAACACTTTTTGAATTGAGAATATGAGTACATTCAACATTAAAGAAAATTATGTTGAGTTCTTAATAATAATATCAGTAGTCCTAGGTACTAATGCTCTTCTAAGAAAATACTTTCAAGGTTTCAACACATCTTCCTGTTTTCTGGAATCACAGTTAAAATGGATGCATTTGCTCCTCCTTTTATTGTCAACCCTTTAGGTGCTAATCAAAGATCTATCCTTGTCCCTCTTCTCTTCTTTCACTATACTCTTTTGGAAATTGTCTTGGCCACAAGTGCCAGTTCTACAAAAAATGACTTTCATGTCTTTGGCTCTAGTTCTGATCTTTCTTCTGCCTACCATACTGGTCTCTTAAACTGCATGTCAATTGGTGCTTCAATATGTCACAAGCTAAGTTCTCTAACCTTCCCATTAAACCTGCTTCTTCAGATTTTTTTCTCTAGCATCACTAACTCATGTTCCTATAATATTACCCATGTCTTCAACCCTTGTCTTTTCTTTGCCCTTAATAATCATTCAATCAGCTGCTAGCTCCTGTTAATTCCAATTATACAGACTCTTGCAAGTAGTCCAATTCAGATTCATATAACCTGCTGCCTAGTCTTCTACAGTAGCCTATTTACTAGTTTTTCTACCTCTACTTTTTCTTTTCTCCCCAAACCATGTTTCATATTGTTGACAGAACAATATGGTCTTTTGCATAGATCTGGTTATTTCTCTTCTCAAATATTTTCAGAGATTCCCTACTGCCACCATGAGGAGCCTGGTATATAGCAGGAATATTATAAACACAGTTTTAGAAGAGAGAGCCAAGACTAGGCTGGTGTCCAGAAGAAATAGAACTTGAGTGGAACTGTGAAAGAAGGAGAAATTTGAATTATAAATTCAGATTACTTTGTATGCCATTCAAGGCATTTTATAACCCTGACACTACACCACCTTTCCAGTTTATCTCACATTTCTCTTTTCTATGTGATCTATATATTAGCCATATGGGTCAATAGGTTCCTAAACCAACAATGGACTTTCATACCTTTCTGCTTTTGTGTGTGCTGTCTAATGTATTTGAAACTTCCTAGAAGGAGAAAAGTGTATGAATATTAATCATTTATACTGTGGCCAGAAATCCTGAGGGTTTTCCGCGCCCAAATTTATTTATTTGTTGATTTAGATCTTTTTTAGACTAGGTGAAAGAGGAGATTCTTTGCCTCATCTGCTACCTAGCTTTAATCATTGAATGGGTGCAGCCTCATTCAAAGTGAAACATGTTAAAAATCTTAGCTTAAAAAAGGCCAAGGTCTCCCATTTTATCTAGGTCCAGCTCCAATCCTTTGGATCTATATCTGGCCACTGGACCCAGATGGCTGTGGAGAGGAAAGTGAGGCAGATAACCCTGCATAGCCTTCCCTCATTTAAATCCACTTGCATGTCAGGGTATCATCTCCCTGATGTCGTGATCCTCTTTGAGAATGAAGGACAACAGCCACAACCACAACCTGGAACTGACTCACACTCTTAACTTTTATTTGTCAAATGCCTACCTATGTTTTAAAGTCCAATTAAAATGTAATACCCTTAAGGGAATTGTTTTTTAATCTTCAACTTGCTACAATCTTTCCCCTCATAACTCACACAGCAGTTTAAAAATGTTCTTGAATGTACTAGTTACATAATATCGTGTATTATTTATTTTGTTGTCATAGGAGCTACTAAAACTGTTCATTCCAGGCCAAGGAACTTATCTTGTCAAGATTTCATATCTTATGCTCACATTATTTTTAAACACAATAGAAACTGAATATGTGATGGTTGATTAGTTGAAAGTTAACAGTCATTATCAAAACATAGATATAACTTTTTTTGGAGCAGTTATGCTGCTGATGCCTCAAACATCAGGTATATAGTGAGTATTTATGTCCCAGGACTGTGTTAATCTCTCTGATCTATAGAAGGGGTTTGCAATCATGAATAAAGTATTACAAAATGCATTGTAACATATGCCTTTTGTGAAAAAAATTAAGCACTAAATTATACATTATAGATAAGTGGAAATCAGGAGAATACATAGTGAGGTGCTTGTTCCATAGAAGAGGTATTAAGTACTAAAGAAATTAGAGAAGAGAGAACTAAGCCTGTGCTGGAGTTATTAGGAAAGATGCCACCATGAAGTAGGACTTAAACTGTACTGTGAAAGGTAGGAAAAATATAAACAGGCAGATTAAAGAAGAAAATGTTTGTGTTTGTGAGATTTCTGTAAAGCACACCATATTTTCTACAGACTTTTAAATTTGGAAATGTTCCATTTCCCTTTTTGATTATCTCCAGTAACAAGAGGATGCTTCCTGATATTTTTCCTACTACCTTCTAACTTTCCCCATAAACAATCTAATTTAAGAAATATTCATTAAACATTGTTGGTAGAGTTGTAAACTGATTCAACCATTCTGGGGAGCAATTTGGAAGGCTATCAAACTGTGTATCCTTTGATCCAGCAATGTTTCTACTGGGCTTGTATCCTAAAGAGATTATAAAGGAGGGAAAGGGACCCACATGTGCAAAAATGTTTGTAGCAGCCCTTTTTGTAGTGGCTAGAAACTGGAAACTGAGTACATGTCATCAGTTGGGGAATGGCTGAATGATATGTGTATATTATGGAACATTGTTCTATAAGAAACGATCAGCAGAATGATTTCAGAGAGGCCTGGAGAGACTTGCATGAGCTGATGCTAAGTGAAGTGAGCAGAACCAAGAGAACATCATAAACAACAAGAAGATTTATATGATAATCAAGTCTGATGGATGTGGCTCTTTTCAACAATGAGGTGATTTAGGCCAATTCCAATAGACTTGTGATGGAGAGAGTCATCTGCATCCAGAAAGAGGATTATGAGGATTGAATGTGGATCACAACATACTATTTTCATCTTTTTTGTTATTGTTTGCTTGATTTTTTTTCTCATTTTTAATCTGATTTTTCTTGTGCAGCACAATAAATGTGGAAATATGTATAAAAGAACTGCATATGTTTAACACATATTTGATTTTTGGTGTCTGGGGGGTAGAAGAAGGGAAGGCAAAAATTTGGAACACGAGGTTTTGCAAGAGTGAATGTTGAAAACTATTTGTGTATGTATTTTGAAAATAAAAGCAGAGAACAAAAGAACAATTTATAAGGAAGAAAAAATGGACATTCATGAATATAATTTCTTCTACACACACACACATATATACATAAGTATACACACAGAGACACACACACATACTTTTTTTTAAATTTTATTTTATTTGCAAAACATATGTATGGGTAATTCTTCAACATTAACCCTTACATAGCTTTCTGTTACAGATTTTTCCCCCCAGCTCCCCACCCCTCCACTAGATGGCAGGATATCCACTACATGTTAATTATGTTAAAATACTTGGCAAATCAAATATATGTATACATATTTCCAAAGTTATCATTGTTGTGCAAGAAAAATCATATCTACATAAAAGACATATCAGATAAAGGAAACACAATGTAAGCAAACATCATTCAAGAGTATGAGAATGTTATGTTGTGGTCCACATTTCACATCCCTCTCTCTGGGTGTACATGGCTTTCTTGTGTGAACAATTGGAAGTGGTTTGAAACATTTCGTTGTTGAAGGGAGCCATGTCCATCAGAATTGATTGTCATATAGTATTGTTGTTGCCATGTATAATGATCTCCTGGTTCTGCTCATTTCACTCGGCATCAGTTCATGCAAGTCTCTCCAGGCCTCTCTGAAATCGTCCTGCTGGTCATTTCTTACAGAGCAATAATATTCCATAACATTTATATACCATAATTTATTCAGCCATTCTCCAATTGAAGGGCATCTATTCAGTTTCCACTTTTTAGCCCCTACAAAAAGGGATGCCACAAACATTCTTGCACATGTGGGGCCCTTTCCTTCCTTTATGATTTCTTTGGGATATAAGCCCAATAGAAATGCTGCTGGGTCAAAGGATATGCACAGTTAGATAACTTTTTGAGCATAGTTCCAAATTGCTCTCCAGAATGGCTGGATCTGTTCACAGCTCCACCAACAATGCATCAGTGTCCCAGCCTTCCCACATCCCCTCCAACATTCATCATTAACTTTTCCTGTCATTTTAGCCATGTGTGTAGTGGTACCTCAGGGTTGTCTTGATTTGCATTTCTCTGATCAGTAGTGATTTGGAGCACCTTTTCATATGACTACAAATAGTTTTAATTTCATCCTCTGAAAATTGTCTGTCACACACACTTTCTTGATCTTTGTTGTTATATAGTTTGAATACTTCCTGATGTTCTGCTGGATATATGACAATGTTCTCTTTTGTTTTGTTTTACTTTATTTTGTATTCCTTTTCTGTTTTTCTCATTCTGTTTGTTTTCTTAAGTAATTTTTTTTAAATGGGAAAAAAGCTATTGTTAAAAAGTTATTTATTAAGCATTATTATGTCCTGAGTGGTATTCCCTTCCTCAAAGAATTTACCTTTTAATAAGGGGATGAGTTAATAAATCAATAAGACAATAATCATTTGTTTTGCACTTATCAAGTGCCAACCACATGACTAAAGTCCTGAGGGATACAAAGAAAAGAAAAAAAAAAGAAAAAAAATTAACCATCCAAAACAATGAACAAACAATTCCACCAATGTCTGCTCTTGAGGAGATTACTCTGCCTTACCAAAAGGGAGGAAAAAAATCAAAAAGTAGAGGAGATTAAGAAATATAATGTCTATTTTTGCAAGGTTTCTGTAAAGTACATCATATTTTCTACAGACTTTTACATTTGGAAATGGTCTGTTTCCCTTTTTGATTGATCTCCAGAAACAAGAGGATGGTTCCTGGTACTTTTACTACTACCTTCTAACTTTCCCCATAAAAAATTTAATTTAAGAAATATTCATAAAACATTGTTGATTGGGGAATGGCTGAATAAATTATGGTATATGAATATTATGGAATATTATTTATCTATAAGAAATGAAGAGTAGTTTGATTTCAGAAAAGTCTGGAAAGACTTAAATGAACAAATGCTGCGTGAAATGAGCAGAACCAAGAGAAAGTTATACACAGTAACTCAAGATTATGTGATGATCAACTCTGATGGTCATGGCTCTTTTCAACAATGAGGTAATTCAGGCATATTCCAATAGACTTTTGATGAAGAGAGCCATCTACATCCAGGAAGAGGGCTGTGGGAATTGATTGTGGATCACAACATAGTGTTTTCTTGTTCTTTTTTTTTTCCACTTTTGATCTGATTTTTTTTTGTGTGTGTGTGCAGCATGACAAATATGAAAATATATCTAAAAGAATTGCACATGTTTAACCTATATTGGATTCTTTGCTATCTTGGGGAGGTGAAAGGAGGGAAAGAGAGGGAGAGAAATTTGGAACACAAGGTTTTGCAAAAGTGAATGTTGAAAACTATCTTTGCATGTTAAATAAAATGCTATCAAAATAAGTAAATAAATATATAAAAGAGATGGAGTTCATGGGTGTTTGGAAAGGAAGAGAAATTTTAGATATAGGCAATGGAAAATATATAGCAGTGGGAGTGAGTAGGCTGACTAAGTCAGGGGAGTACAATTTCTCTGGAACAGAGTAAAAGGCAGCAGTGTGAAATTAGCCTGAAAAGCTAAGTGGAAATTTGATTGTCAGATACCTTAATTACTAATATAAGGATTTTTAAATTTTATTTTATAGTTGGTGAGGAACCACTGAAAGTTTTTGAGAAGAAAGATAATCTGATTAGACACATTTGGCAGTGGCTTTAAGGCTATTAGAGAGGACTTGGACTAAAGTACAAAGATCAACTACTTAAAAAGCTGTAGTTTATAATGAAAGATAATCAAAATCTAAATTAGGGTCCTGATAGCAGGTAAGGAAAGGAGAGGATCAATGTATCAGATGTACTTATAAGGACTTTGTCTTCTGAAACTGGAGAAACTTAGTTTAAAAAGTCTAAAATGTTTTAGATTATAAATTATTATCTTTACTTTTCCCACCCCTAATTCTGCAATATGTTTTCTTAGAATAATATGTAATACCTATAATACTTGTTTACATGTCACTAAATTATTCATGGTTGTAAAATATTAATTCAAATTAGTTTCAAACTCACTTTAAAGTTTCTGTTGACATTTGCAGGTTATAATTCTTCTCAGTTTCAGGTAGCTTTGAGAATTCCACAAGACAAGGGTGTTGCCTTTTGTTGTCATCCCGGATCTATATGACACCATTAAAAAAATGACAATTTCAGGTATAAGAATCAATTATACCTCGGCAAAAGTTTAAAAGAAGGCAAAGGATAATATACATATTATAAATCTTAAGAGGGGTTATTTGATGATAGATGAGTGATATTCTCTCTAGTCATCTTTGACTCTTTACTGTTCCTTACCACACAGTCATATCATATTCTGTTGATTATGCCTTCACAACATCTCTTATAATTGTCCCCTTTTATCAATTTACTTTTTCAACATACTATTTCAGGCCTTTATAATCTCTTATCTACTGTAATAGTCTCACTGATTTCTGGAATTCATCCTATACATAATTGTCAAAGTAATGTGCCTAAGACAAAGATACAACCCTAATTTAAAAACCTTTATTTACTTTCTATTGTTTCTAGGATAAAATACTAACTCCTAAGGCTCTTCACAATCTGACTGAAATTTAATCTTCCCAGATTTATTTCATGTTCTACCTCAAATGGAGTACCTTGAATTTTATGTGTTGGATTTTACATTGAAATATTTTCTAGTTTCTCTTCATTGCATTCCCTTTTGACAGATGCTATATTCTCTGTGAAATGCTTACTAATTGCCACAGATGAGAGTGCTTGCTTTAGTTAAATTTAACAATAATACTTAAGTGAAGAGAGAATCTCCTACTCTATTCTACCATGCATTCCACATGCACATTCCCTCTTTATGAATATTCTTTCCAGACTTTAAGGGAAAGGGCTTGTATCATTTTACATCTTTGAATCCACAGTATTTTTCAGAAGTACGTACTTTATATCTATGGAATTGAAGAATAAATGATCACTAGCTTATTGCTGGACTGTACTCTAAATATTCATTTTCAAGTTGATTATTTGGAATTCATAATGAATTTTATTTTCTCATAGAAAATGGCTCTTAGGCCAACTAATGAAATCTTATTTTGAAGAGGTCATATGGTACTGATAATAGTCTAGCTAGATTCTGAACCAAGTTCAAATTCCTCCTTCAAGACATGGGAATATCATCGAACCTGGCTCAATCTCAGCTTTCTTATTTGTATAATGGAGAAAATAATCTTATAGTTGATGACTCATTTGGTAGTGGTGAAAATTAAATGATCATGTGTATAAAGTGTTTTGTAAACTTTAAAACATTTAAAACACCATCAAATTCTATTTTGATGCTGCATTATAACACGGTGATACCACGTTTCGCCTTTGGAACATAAGCACTGAAAGATCCTTAAAAATTAATGTTCTGAGTAGAGAAATAATAATAAACCATATCTGTCATCCAATGACCAGCCTAGTAAAGTATGGAGAGGCTCATCATAAACAAAATGTAGTCTCTGATTGATTTTTGTTTCTTTGGTTATAATAGGCATATGCCTGTGGATAATGTACTGAGATGCAGGGAAAAAAGATGGAACCAAAATCATGGAGTAAAGTCTGGGACTTGCTTGAGTTCTCAAATTCCCCTCTGAATAAGATTAAAATAACCCTCAAAATGAGTTCTGAAACAACATAACCAACTAACAGGTAAGATGAAACAACTTTCTAGCCCAATCAGTGACTATGACTAAGTAAAAAGTGAGGCAGGAAGAGATCTCTTTTACCAAGTTAAAAAAAAAAAACACCTCAAAAAATAAAATAAAACCCCAAATATCAGTCTGGCAGGGGGTTCTGGCCAAAACAACAATAATTGTTATTTACATTCACTCTGAGGCAATCAGGGCCAAAACAAAGACCAAATACACTTGGTCAGTGAGAGCCAGACTAATTTGTTTTTAGAGCATGGTCTTTAAGAAGGAAATCTAGGGGCAGCTAGGTGGCGTAGTGGTTAGAGCACCAGCCCTGAAGTCAGGAGGACCTGAGTTCAAATCTGGCTTCAAGACACTTCCTAGCTGTGTGACCCTGGGCAAGTCACTTAACCCCAATTGCCTCAGCAAAAAGCAAAAAAAAAAAAAAAAAAAAAAAAAAGAAGGAAATCTAGTCCATGAAACCCAAGATGGAAGGAAGGAAGGAAAGAAGGAAGGAAAGAAGGAAGGAAGGGAGGAAAGGAGGAAGGGAGGAAGGGAGGGAGGGAAGAATGTGTTGCTTTGTTCTCAGCAGGACAGTTCCTACTTGGAAGAGCAATAGCAAGAGCAGAGACCCTGGACATAGTTCCAGGTAGAAAAGAGTGCTTTTGGTTGCTCACAGATAAGAGTACAAGCAAGGAGGAAAATGATAACACATATCCTTATATCATTTCACCTTCAAAAAATGACAAATCTCCAGAGCTAACTCTAAAAACAACACCACAAAAAAAATCTGAAACTTGGGATAGTGCCTTCTCCAACCCAGGAACAAAGTCTAATTTTAATATAAAATTAAATGTCAAGAAATGGACTGGGAAAAGGAGCAAAGAATGCAAAAGGAACCTGACCAAAGAAAATTACTATGTTGACAGGGGAAATCAAAACACAAACTCAGAAAAAATAACAAAATTAAAGCAATAACATGCAAAAGCCTCAAAGAATAATGTGATTTTAGAAACTGGAAGCCGAGGGAGCCATGGTGGCGGAGATCAGACAGGAGTCTCTGTAACCTCCTCTAACCTCCCCTCAAACCAACAACATATGAAGCCTCTAGACTGATTCTGAAGCAAAAAAATCCACAATATCTGGAGAACAACACGATTCTAGAAGAAGATACTCTGGAAGAACGTCAAAACAGGTCTGTTTTAATGGGGCAGGGGGTGGCCTACTGAACCCAGACTGCAGCTCAGGGAGACCAGGGCAGGGAGCTGGAGCAGGGAGCTGGAACAGGAGTTGGGACAGGAGTGGGAGCGTTGTGTTTTTCACACACCTGGGAGTCTTCTGCAAGCCTCTTGGAACAATTTGTCCTGATTGTGGGCAGGTGGTTTGGAGGGTCTGCCTTTTGAGGGGGATAGATTGTGAACCACTGAACCCCTGATGATCATCGGACCTAGCTGCCCTTACACAGCACCTTACAGCAATCAATCAAACAACAGGACTGATAAGCACCAGAAATAATTCAATCAGCAGAGCTGCCCAGCCCCTGACATAATTCAATCAGCAGAACTGCCCAGTTCCTGAAATAATTCAATCAGCAGAACTGCCCCAGGGCAAATTAAAGCAGCTGTCCCACCTTTGCCCTAAACAGACCTCACACCTTTAAAAAAAAATGAATAAAAAACCAAAAAGAGCTCTCACCATAGACAACTTTTATGGAGAGAGGGAAGAACAGACCTCAAATCCTGAGGCCCCTAAAGGTAAAGCAACTCCAGAAAAAGCCCCAAAGAGAGACATAAATTGGTCTCCATGTCACAAGGCTTTCTTTGAAGATTGCATAAAAAATCTTAAAAGAGAGTTAGAAGAAACATGGGGAAACGAAATGAAATCACTGCAAAATAAAATAGAAAAAATGGAAAAAGAATGCAATGAACAAAAAATGTAATTGGTCAATTGCAAAAGGAACTAAAAACAGTAACTGAAGAAAATAAGACATTAAAAATTAGAATCAAACAATTGGAAATTAATGACTCATCAAGACTTCAAGAATCAGTTGAACAAAAACAAAAAAATGAAAAGATAGAGAAAAACATGAAATATCTCCTAGGAAAAACAACTGACCTGGAAAATAGATCTAGGAGAGACAATCTAAGGATTATAGGGCTTCCTGAAAGCCATAATGAAAAAAAGAACCTGGACACTATATTCCAGGAAATCATAAAAGAAAACTGCCTTGATATTTTACACCCAGAAGGCAAAATACTCCTTGAAACAATCCACCGATCACCTCCTGAAAGAAACCCAAAAATTAAGTCCCCCAGAAATATCGTGGCTAAATTCCATAACTATCATACCAAGGAAAAGATATTACAAGAAGCCAGAAAGAAACAATTTAAATATCCAGGAGCTACAATTAGGATCACACAGGACCTAGCAGCTTCTACTTTGAAGGATCGAAGGGCCTGGAATCAGATATTCCGAAGGGCAAAGGAACCTGGATTACAGCCAAGAATAAGTTACCCAGCTAGAATGAGCATTATCTTCCAGGGAAGAAGATGGTCATTCAATGATATAGGAGAATTTCACCTATTTCTACTGAAAAGACCAGAACGGAACAAAAAATTTGATCTACAAACACAGAATGCAAGAGAAACATAAAAAGGTAACAAGAAACAATTTAAATATCGAGGAGCTACAATCAGGATCACACAGGACCTAGGAGCTTCTACTTTGAAGGATGTTATAGATACTTATAGAATGAGGGTTGATTTTATGAATCGATTATTACATTATGATTATGATATGATTACTATGATTTTATGATTATTATCATATGATTACTGTGATTTTATGATTATTATTATATGTTTATTGTGATTTTATGAATCTTATGATAACCTGAAAAAGAAATTAGAGGTAGAAAAGGGATAACACTGGAAGAAGAGGAAAAGGAGGTAAAATAAGGGAAATTACATCACATGTAGAGGCAAAGAAAACCTATAATGATTGAGGGGAGAAAAGGGAGGGGAATGAGAATTGGGTTAATCTCCATCTCATCAGATTTGGCTCAGAGGGAATAATAGACGTACTTATAAGGAAACTGGAGGGAAAGGGGGGAAAAAAAAGGTGGGTGGGGCTCTAAAGGGGAAGGACTGTTTGAGGGAAGTGGTTTTCAAAAGCAAAAAATTAGGGAGGAGGGAAAGGGGATAAGAAAGAGAAAAGCATAAGTTAGGGTAAATAAGATGGCAGGAAATACAGAATTAGTTATTTTAACTGTGAATGTGAATGGAATGAACTCTCCCTTAAAGCAGAAGCAGATAACAGAGTGGATTAAAAACCAGAATCCAACAATATGTTGTATACAAGAAACACATCTAAAACATAGAGATACATACAGGGTGAAGGTAAAAGGCTGGAGCAGAATCTATTATGCTTCAGGTGAACAAAAAAAAAAAAGCAGGGGTAGCAATCCTGATCTCAGACCAAGTAAAAGCAAAGATAGACTTAATTAAAAGAGACAAAGAAGGAAATTATATCTTCCTAAAGGGTACCATAGATGATGAAGCAATATCAATACTAAACATATATGCACCAAGTGGTATAGCATGGAAATTCCTAGAGGAAAGGTTCAGAGAGATGCAAGAAGAAATAGACAGCAAAACTATAATAGTGGGGGATCTCAACCTCCCTCTCTCAGAACTTGATAAATCAAACCACAAAATAAATAAGAAAGAAGTTAAGGAGGTAAACAAAATGTTAGAAAAGTTAGGTATGATAGATCTTTGGAGGAAATTAAATGGAGACAGAAAGGAGTTTACTTTTTTCTCAGCAGTCCATGGAACTTATACAAAAATTGACCATGTGTTAGGACACAAAAACCTCAAAATCAAATGCAGGAAGGCAGAAATAATAAATGCATTTTTTTCAGATCATGACGGAACAAAAATCACATGCAATATAAGGCCAGGAGAAAATAGACCAAAAAGCAATTGGAAACTAAATAATTTTATCCTAAAGAATGAATGGGTGAAACAGCAAATTACAGACACAATTACTAATTTCATTCAAGAGAATGACAATAATGAGACCACATACCAAAATTTGTGAAATACATCCAAAGCGGTAATAAGGGGAAATTTTATATCTCTAGATGCTTATTTGCATAAAATAGAAAAAGAGAAAATCAATGAATTGGGCTTGCAACTAAAAAAGCTAGAAAAAGAACAAATTAAAAACCCCCAATCAAATACTAAACTTGAAATCCTAAAAATAAAAGGAGAGATTAGTAAAATTGAAAGTAAAAAAACTATTGAATTAATAAATAAAACTAAAAGTTGGTTTTATGAAAAAACCAACAAAATAGATAAACCTCTAGTTAATTTAATTAGAAAAAGGAAAGAGGAAAATCAAATTGTTAGTCTCAAAAATGAAAAGGGAGAACTTTCCACCAATGAAGAGGAAATTAGAGCAATAATCAGGAGTTACTTTGCCCAACTGTATGCCAATAAATTTGATAACCTAAGTGAAATGGAGGAATATCTACAAAAATATAGATTGCCCAGATTAACAGAAGAGGAAATAAATTACTTAAATAGTCCGATTTCAGAAAAAGAAATAGAACAAGTCATTAATCAACTCCCTAAGAAAAAATCCCCAGGACCAGATGGATTTACATGTGAATTCTACCAAACATTTAAAAAACAGTTAACTCCAATATTATATAAACTATTTGAAAAAATAGGGAATGAAGGACTCCTACCAAACTCTTTTTATGACACAGACATGGTACTGATACCTAAACCAGGTAAAACAAAAACAGAGAAAGAAAATTATAGACCAATCTCCTTAATGAATATTGATGCAAAAATCTTAAATAAAATATTAGCAAAGAGATTACAGAAAATCATTCCTAGAATAATACACCATGACCAAGTAGGATTTATACCAGGAATGCAGGGATGGTTCAATATTAGGAAAACTATTAACATAATTGACTATATTAATAACCAAACTAGTAAAAACCATATGATAATCTCAATAGATGCAGAAAAAGCATTTGATAAAATCCAACATCCATTCCTATTAAAAACATTAGAGAGTATAGGAATTAATGGACTTTTCCTTAAAATAGTCGGTAGCATCTATTTAAAACCATCAGCTCGCATCATATGTAATGGTGATAAACTGGAACCATTCCCAATAAGATCAGGGGTGAAACAAGGTTGCCCACTATCACCATTACTGTTCAATATTGTATTAGAAATGCTAGCCTTGGCAATAAGACAAGAAAAAGAGATTAAAGGAATTAGAGTAGGTCATGAGGAAACCAAATTATCACTCTTTGCAGATGATATGATGGTCTACTTAGAGAACCCTAGAGAATAAACTAAAAAACTATTAGAATTAATCCACAACTTTAGCAAAGTTGCAGGATACAAAATAAATCCACATAAATCATCGGCATTTTTATACATCACCAACAAAATGCAACAGCAAGAGATACAAAGAGAAATTCCATTCAAAATAACTATCGATAGTATAAAATATTTGGGAATATATCTGCCAAGGGAAAGTCAGGATCTATATGAGCAAAACTACAAAACACTCTCCACACAAATAAAGTCAGATCTAAACAATTGGAAAAACATCAAGTGCTCTTGGATAGGTCGAGCGAATATAATAAAGATGGCAATACTACCTAAACTAATCTATCTATTTAGTGCTATACCAATCAAACTCCCAAGAGATTATTTAACTGAACTAGAAAAAATAACAACAAAATTCATCTGGAAAAACAAAAGGTCAAGAATTTCAAGGGAATTAATGAAAAAA
>JAJPUD010006585.1:63498-75975 GCA_023553655.1 Myrmecobius fasciatus | reverse complement strand
AATGGCTGAATAAATTATGGTATATGAATGTTATGGAATATTATTGTTCTGTAAGAAATGACCAACAGGAGGATTTCAGAGAGGATTGGAGAGACTTGCATGAACTGATGCTGAGTGAAATCAGCAGAACCAGGAGAACATTATACACTGCAACAAGACTATACGATGATCAATTTTGATGGACATGGTTCTCTTCAACAATGATGTGATTCAAACCAGTTGTGCTGCGATGAAGATAGTCATATACATCCAGAGAGAGGCCTGTGGGAACTGAGAGTGAACCACAACACAGCATTTTAATGCTTTCTGTGAATATTTCCATGCATTCTGTTTTCCTTCTTAGGTTGTTTTTTTCTTCTTATCTTTCTAGATCTGATGTTTCTTGTGCAGTAAGATAACTGTACAGATATGTATACATGTATTGTATTTGTCATATAATTTATCCTATCTAGCATGTATTAGATTACCTGTCATCTAGGGGTGGGGGGTGGAGGGAAGGAGGGGAAAAGCTTGGGAAAAAAAAGTTTTTTTTTTGCAAAGGTCAATGTTGAAAGGTCACTCATATGTTTTGTAAATAAAAAGCTTTATAAAAAAAAAGAAACTGGGAAAAAAAAAAGAATAATGTGATTTGGTCTTAAACCCCAAAAGAATTCCTGTGAAGTGAGCAGAACTAGGAGAACATTGTACATAGCAACAAGAAGATTATGATGATCAACTCTGAAAGACTTAGCTCTTCTCAGCAATACAGTGATCCAAGACAATTCCAACAGACCTGGGATTGAAAATAATATCCTTATCCAAAGAAAAAACTATAGAGACTGAATGCAGATCAAAGAATATACTATTTACTTTTTCATGGTCTTTCCCTTTTGTTTTGATTGTTCTTTAGTAACATGACTAATTTGAAAATATGTTTAAAATGTACATATATAACCTATATCAGATTGCTTTGTTGGGGAGGGAGAAAAAACATTGGAACTTAAAATCTTATAAAAAGTGAATGGTGAAAATTATCTTTACATGTAATTGGAAAAAATAAAATCTTATGAAGTGAAAAACAAATTAGAATTGGGCAAATGGAACCTAAGGACTCCATGAGACATCAAGAAATAAGATGAAATTAAAAGGATACAAAATGAAGAAAATGTGGAATGTTTCAATAGAAAAAACAACTAACACAGAAAACAGATCCAGCATACTATTTTTACATGTAGAAACAAAATTTTAGTTCTACATGTATACATTTTTTACATATTTCTTCATGAATCATGTTGGGAGAGATAAATCAGAACAAAAGGGAAAAACCATGAGAGAAAAAAGAAATGGAAGAAAAAGAAAAAAAAAAGTGAACAAAGCATATGTTGATTTACATTTAGTCTCTACAGTTCTCTCTCTGGATGGAGTTTTCCAGTCAAAGTTTATGAGGGCTGTCTTGGATCACTGAATCTCTTAGAAGAAACAAGGCCATCATAGTTTATCATTGCACAATCATGCTGTTGCTGTGTATAATATTTTTTGAGTTTTACTTGTTTCTCTCAGCATTAATTCATGTAAATCTTTCCAGGCCCTTCTAAAATCAGATTGTTCACAATTTTTTATAGAACAATAATATTCCATTACATTTATATTCTCTAACTTATTCAACCATTCCTCAACTGATGGGTATCTAACTCATTTTCCAGTTCCTTGCCACCAACAAAAAAGAGCTGCTACAAATATTTGGGCACATTTGGGTCCTTTTCCCTTTTTTTTTCCAATGTTTTTGGCAGTAATGGCACTGCTGGATCAAAGGGTAGGCCCAGTTTTATAACTCTTTGGACATGGTTCTAAATTGCTCTACAGAATGGTTGAATCAGTTTGGTGTTCCAGTTTTCCTACATCCTTTACAATATTTAATATTATCTTCTCCTGTCATCTTAGCCAAACTGATTGGTATGAGGTAGTACCTGAGCATTATTATAATTTGCATTCCTCTACTCAATTTTGATTTAGAGCACTTTTTTTTCATATAACTATGGATGGTTTCAATTTCTTCATCTGAAATGTCTATTCATATTGTTTCACCATTTATCTATTGAGGAATGATTAGTATTCTTATAAATTTGATTTAGTTCTTTATATATTTTAAAAATAAAACATTTATCAGAAACACTAGTTGTAAAACTTTTCCCCCAGCTTTCTACTTTCCTTCTAATCTTGGCTGCATTGGTTTTGTTTGTGCAAAACCTTTTTTAATTTAATGTAATCATGTTGGTCCACTTTGCTTTTCATAATGTTCTATAGTTTTTCTTTGGCCATAAATTCTTCCCTTCCCCAAATATCTGATAGGGAAATTATCTCTTGCTCTTCCAATTTGCTTCTAATATCACTCTTTATGCCTAAATCATGTACCCATTTTGACCGTATTTTGATATGGTATGTGAGATATAGGTCTCTGTTGAGTTTTTGACATATTGTTTTCCAGTTTTTCCAGCAATTTTTTGAAATAATAAGTTCTTATTCCAGAAGCTGGAATTTAGAGGTTTATCAAACACTAGATTACTATAGTCATTGATTATTGTGTCATATATATCTAGGCAATTTCTTTGATCTTCCACTCTATTTCTTAGCCAGTACCATATGGTTTTGATCAGGATAGATGATTTAAGTATTATTGTTCTACCTAAAAGCTATAATTGAAAAAAGAGCCTGGATATTATTTTTCAAGAAGTTATCAAGGAAAATTTCCATAGATCCAAAAGATGAAATAGAAATGCAAATAATCCACCAATTACCTCCTCCAAAATGAAAACTCCTGGAAATATTGTAGATAAATTCCAGAGCTCCCAGATGAAGGACAAAATATTGCAAGCAGCCAGAAAATAACAATTAAAATGTCAGGGAGCCATAGTTAGGATTACACAGGTTTCATCGGTTTCCACATTAAAGGAGCAGAAGACCTGGAATGTGATTTTCCAGTAGACAAAGGAGTAAGGATTACAACAAAAATTACCTAATTGGCAAAACTGAGTTTAATCTTTCAGGGGAAATGGATATTTAGTGAAATAGAGAACTTTTAAGCATTCTTAATAAAAAAGACCAGAGTGGAATAGAAAATTTGACAAGAGAAACATAAAAAGGTAAACAGGAAAGAGAAACCAAAAGGAATTAAATAATTAAACTATTTACACTCCTACATGAGAAGATCTTGCTCATAATTCCTAAGAACTTTCTCATTATTAGGGCAGTTAGAAGGAGTAGATAAAGACAGAAGGCAGGGGTATGAATTAACTATAAAGGGACGATATCAAAAAAATAAAATTAAGGGGTAAGGAAGAAGCATAAATTGAGAAAAGAAAGGAAAGGTAGAATGGAATAAATTACCTCACATGAAAGAGGCATAAAAGAGCTTTTACCATGAAAGAGAAGAAAGAGTGAAGTGGCAGGAAATGCTTGAACCTTACTTTCATTGGAATTAACTCAAAAAAGAGGATAACATACACATTCAGATGGATACAAATTCTATCTTACCCTACAGGAAAGGGGAAGAAAAGAAATTAGGGGTGTGCTGATGAAAGGGACAGCACACTGAAGAGGTGGTAGTCAGAAGCAAATAACTTTTGAGAAAGGAGAGGGTGACACAGACATATACACACACACTCAGAGACACACACACAGAGACAGAGAGACAGAGACAGAGAGAGACACAGAGAAAAGTTAAATGAGAAAAACATAGGATGGAAGGAATTAGTTGTCCTTTGTTCTCACAGAAGACCAAAATGACATCATCATGTTGTACTCAAGGTACAGTGTATTCAACTGTGGTTGACCACACCAATATCAACTGAGAAGGTTCTACCCAGTGATTGTGCACAAATAATCTACATGAACATTTGGAGTGGAGATGTCTTTAAATTTGTGTGTTTCATGTTTCTTTTGAGCTATGGCAATTCTGTCTTGCTCATAAAACACAGTGCCTTATTTGATGTGAATACATTATGCTAATGGTCCTCTGCCAGTATTTCCCATGTCAACCAATTCTAAAGTACTTCAAAGAGATCTTCAGATGTCCTTATAATCTGAAGAGCTTGAAATCTCCTAACCAACTCCACCATCTTTCCAGAATCCTCTCCTACCTTTCCCCTTCTTAAGGTCTAAGAATGAGCATTATTTTCACTGACAATACATTCTTTTCTTACCAGTGACAGCAGAGAAGTAAAGGAAAGACCACTTCCCCCCAAGATGCCACTTAATTACTATTTTTGTATGGTTCACAAACCAAGATAAATTACATGAAAATTTTAATGGTGTATATTCATCTGTGGGCATTAAAATAAGTTTTATAGTTCTTGAACTAGTAATGAACTTCAGAATTTATCTAATCTTTCAAATAATGATCTACTACAAATTTCTCTCCAAACCAATTTCTTTATTAACTTTTTAATTTTGATTTTTTTTAATTACAGAGAAGATTTTATAGGGTCCTTTAATCATGTATCTTACTGGATTATATGAAAACTATAAACTTCTAAAAAGTTAGGTTTGCAAAGCACTTTCCATATGAGACTGGTGCCATTATTTTCCACATTTTTTGAAAGTAAGGCTTAGAAGAGGGATGTGAAATGTGGACCACAACATAACATTCTCATACTCCTTGATTGATGTTTGCTTACATTGTGTTTCCTTTATCTGATATATCGTTTGTGTAGATAAGATTTTTCTTGCACAACAATGATAAGTTTGGAAATATGTATACATATATTCGATTTGCCAATATTTTAACATAATTAACATGTAGTGTATATCCTGCCATCTAGGGGAGGGGTGGGGAGTTGGGGGGGAAAATTTGTAACAGAAAGCTATGTAAGGGTTAATGTTGAAGAATTACCCACACATATGTTATGCAAATAAAATTAAAAAAAAGAAAGTAAGGCTTAAAGAAATTAAATGACTCACTTAGCTAGGAATTATCAGACACAAAATTTGAAGTCAAGTCTTATTGACTTCAAGTTCAATTCTCACTGACTCCAAGTTCAATGCTCTATTTACTATACCTATATATAAAGATGCTAATATTTATATAGTTTTTATAGATATTCATAAAGATAGCTATCTATACATTTTTTTAAAAAATTCAGTCTCACAAAATTTGAAACAAAATCTAAGAAATGCATCAACAAAATGCTTTCCTTATTACATGCACAACAGTCCTAAAGAAGAGCAAGTCCTCAGCGATTCTCAAACTTTTTCACTATGGTAGGGACCTTAAGTTTAAACAAAATTTGGCAAACACAGAATAATTTTTTCCAAAATTAATAGTTTATATTAAAAAATAACACAAGTTCATTTAAAAAACAACAACAAAAAAAACTTGGGGGGCGACTTTCTGGGTGCTTTGTGGTACAATTTGAAAAACATTTTTTCAAATCAGATAAAATCATGGATACCTGAAGTATGTATGCAGCAAATATGAAGACATTTTGTTCAAGGAGATAGTCAAATACTGGGTAAATTTATCTTTAAAGTTTCTAAAAGAATGAAGATGCAATTGATACTTAATGTAGTTACAAGTATGCAAATAAAACAGAGGGTACTGTTGAATAGAATCATTACTAATGGCCAGAAAAAAAGAATAATCAATTTTTCCTTCTTCATCCTATTATTAAAATTTCTCCTTCATGCAGATAAAGCATCTCAACCACTATCTATAGGCTAATTATAGTTATTACATACCTTGCCAAAGGTCCAACCCAATTCTATTTTATTCATTCCCCATAGTTCATGGATATTTTCAGCAAGTCTGTCTCGGATCTTTTCTAGATGTGGAGGCAAAACAATCTAAAGGGAAAGGAAAGACATTAAAAAAGACATTACTATAAATGAATTAAATTTAAGAAATTGTAAATTCTAGCATTTACAATATCCACCATCCCACCTTCCATATTTAAACAAAATTCTCATCCTATATAAGAAATGATGTAGGCTTAACAAAAAGGAAATAGCTTATAATGAATATCAAATAAATGAATACATGTAAAAGTGTTTTGAAACTAAAAGGCAGAGGAGATTAGGAAAGAATACATACCAGGAATGAGGAATGTTTTGGGTAGGAGATGAAATGTCAAGTTTGGGGAATATCTAGTAGTTCAGTTTGTAATAAAGAATGTGGGAAGAAGAGTAATGTGAAAGCTCATTTCCCTTTTCAAAAGTTGTAAGTCACTGACAATCTGTTTTGGTAAAGGAAGTTGCTCCTCCTCCTCTTCCTCCTCCTCCTCCTCCTCCTCCTCCTCTTCCTCCTCCTTCTGCTTCTCCTCTTCCTCCTTCTCTTCCTCCCTCTCCTCTCTTCCCTACATTCATGAAATCACAAGTGTGATGCCTCACACACTCCCAACAGGGTTAATTACCCAGTTCAGTACAAATAGTACAATATTTTGTTAAATAAAAATGGCAAAATTGTAAAGTGGTTCTACTGTCACTCTTTGTGATTTAGATGTACTCTTAATTTAAAATAGCTACTCTATTAGATGAATGAAAGGTATTTATTAGACATTAATGTTTGCCAGCATTGATAAGCATATGAAAACTCCATGAAGTTAATATAATTTGACTTTTAAATGAAAAACCAGGGTTTCTAATGTCAGAGATAAAGAGAAAAGTATATTTTTGATGATGACAGATGGGGGTTGTTAGATAAGAAGTCTACTGAACCAGGGAGAAAGTAAACTGCAATAGAACATTAAGGTATATGCATAATTAGGGAGTATAATATACATGATTACCCATCCAAAGAGAGTGAAAAAGAACATGTATATAGGTAAGAAAAGAATTTTAAAAAAAAACTGGTGTCTTGAAAAAATAGAGAGAAAGTATAGGGTGGTCCATGGTGTCCATGAATGCATGCATGCATTTAATGCAAAATAGAGACTGAGAAAAGAGGAGGGAGAAACAGAGACTGAGGACTCAGAAATGACTATCAGGTTTAACAATTAAAAGATAGTAATTTTAGAGAAAGTAATTTCAATTGAGTGACAAAGTTGGAAGCCAATTTACAAAGGGCCAAAGAAAGAAAATGAAGTCAGTGAATACAGACAGATTTTTTAAGCATTTTGGATGAGAAAGGCTAGAAAGATATAGGAAAATAGTTTGAGGAGATGGTTGAAATTGAGTGGAGTTTTCTGGTTTTGTTTTTGTTGTTATTAGGATGAAGACTTGAATATATCTAAAAGTAATAAGGAAGGAACTGGTAGACAGATGTTGTAAGTTTGAGGGAGATGGAGTAGATAGAAAATTAGAGCAATAATTATGAGTTATTTTGCTCAACTATATGCCAATAAATCTGATAATCTAAGGGAAATGGATGAATTCTTACAGAAATACAGATTCCCCAGATTAATATAAGAAAATAAAATTTAATCTTTTTTTTAGAAAAAAATTGAATAAGCCATTAATGAACTCCCTAAGAAAAAAGTCTTTAGAGCCAAATGGATTTACAAGTGAATTCCATCAAACATTTAAGGAACAATCAATTCCAATACTATACAAACTACTTAGAAAAATAGGGGAAGAAGGAGCCCTACCAAATTCCTTTTATAATAGATAATGGTGCTGATACTTAAACCAGGAAGTGCCAAAACAGAGAAAGAAAATTATAAACCAATTTCCCCAATGAATATTGATGCAAAAATTTTAAATAAGATATTAGCAAAGAGATTACAACAACTTGTCAGCAGGATAATACACTGTGACCAAGTGGGATTTATGCCAGGAATGCAGGGCTATTTCAATATCAGGAAAACTATCAACATAATTGATCATATCCATAACAAAACTAACAGATTGTTTGATTATCTCAATAGCTGCAGAAAAAGAATTTGCCAAAACACAACACCCATTCCTATTAAAAACACAAGAAAGCATAGGAATAAGTGGAATTTTTCTTAAAATGAGAAGTTGCATCTATCTAATACCATTAGCAAGCATTATATGTAATGGGAATAAGCTAGAAGCATTCCCAATAAGATCAAGTGTAAAACAAGGATGCCCATTATCAGCACTATTCTTCAATACTGTACTAGAAATGTTAGCTTTAGCCATGAGAGAAGAAAAAGAAAGTGAAGGAATTAGAGTAAAAACAATCCCTAATCCAGCAGTGTCTTTACTGGGTCTGTATCCAAAAGAGATCATAAAAGAGGGGAAAGGTGCCACATATGCAAAAATGTTTGTAGCAGCCCTTTTTGTGGCAGCAAATTTATACTCCTGGGAATATGAACTCCTCTTACTACCAAGCTAGTATCAATTTCTTTAAAGGCATTCAATACTTTTTGGTTACATTTCCTTCTCAAATAGCTGGCAAAGAAAATTATCCTCCAACTATCCTCCCCTCCACTCAAATATGCTTTGCTTTTTCTAACCACCTCCATGACCATGCTATTTATTTACATTTCCCAAAGCCTTAGCAGGTATATGTAGTAAAAGTACAAATAAAACTAATTAATGATAACACATTATATGTTAACAATATGAATAGAGAAGTCAAAATACCTGGGATATTCCCCAACATAACAAAGACTAGAACAAAGATCTTGCCTACATATATAGATTGCCACCACATAATTTTAACCTACCTGACTGGTGTCTATAGGGCATGGGATGAAGGAAGCTTGAGAGAGGAACCGTGTAGTGCCCAACAAATCCCTAATTCCTTCAGAATCACGTTTATATTCTTTGACAGGCTCCAATATCATCTTCTCTTTTGGAAGCAAGGCTTCATAGCAAGGGGCATAACCAGATGGAGGCAAAAACTTAAACTCCCCATGACGTCCACCCAGAAGGAAACGCATTCTATATTATTTGGAAAGACCAGACAGGAAATAATGAAAAACAGACAAAAATCGGCAAATAACTTTGACTGAAAACCACTAAAGCCATATGTTTCAAGCAACTAATATTATACAATATACAATAAAATACTAGAGAAATTCATTCTTATTTAGCTGAAAGATTTCAGAACTAGAAGAGGACAAGGAACACAGAAAAGTGAAAGGAGCAATGAATTTAGAGTCCAAAAATAGATTTTGGTCACTTAAACTCTCTGGAGTTAGGTTTACTCATTTTTTGTTTTGTTTTGGTTTTTTTTGCTGAAGCAATTGGAGTTAAGTGGCTTGCCCAGGGTCACTTTTCCCAGGTCAGGAAGTGTTAAGTGTCTGAGACCAGATTTGAACTCGGGTCCTCCTGACTTCAGAGCTGGTGCTCTATCCACTGCACCATCTAGCTGCCACGGTTTACCTTTTCAAATGAGAAAATCTGGCTGTGAAATTACAATGATCAATTCTGAATTCAGAGCAAAATTGAGAAAATTAATTTTATTTTCAGTAGAATTTAAAGAAAGAGATGGAGAATATGTTAGACATGTTGATGTGTTGGATCAGTTTGCTTAACTGCTTTTTTTTAACCTCTTGGCTCCTAAAATATGGGATTAGAGAATGAATATATATGTAGAAACAAAAGTGGCATAAAAAATTGAAATAAAATGTAAAAAATATAAAATCAGAAGTTTGTAAATATAGGATTTTACAAATGATATGAATTTAAATGATATACAATTAATATTAATTAATACAATTGACAACCTAATGGAACAAAACCAACAAAGATGCACCAGATTTTTAAAAAGCCTTGTACCACAGAAATTATTTACATCATTGATATTAATCGTAATGAAGGACATTTTCAACAACAACAAATTTTTGAAACTAGTATAGGCTTCCTACAACTAAAAGGCATTATTCACATAGAAATTTTTAAAAGTTTGCTGGAAATATAGCTGGAGAAAATTTCAGAAATTTATTTTAATATTGTAGGCAATAATAAAGTGGGGAAAAACTAGTTTTAATATGGATTTTTAATTAAAATAGTTCAAACATGAAGATATCAGCAAATGATATTAAAATCAAAATGCTAAATGCATTATTTGAATGCTGCAATTAAAAGAACCTCTCTTCTCAAAATTTAAAATCAAACTAATAAGCATCAATAACATGGCTCTAAAAATTTGAAAATCAAGAAGTGAACTTTATTAAGTACCTATATCATAGGCATTCTAATTTGAACTAGGGAATTACATCTTGTTATTTCATAGCCTACTATTTTCAGACCATCAACTCCAGCACTTACTCTTAGGTGATCTAGATTCCACCTTAGTTCTTCAGTTTTGGTAGGGGAGTTTTTGTCTTACTTGCAAGGGCCCAGGCTTCCTAGACACTTCTCTGTGGTTCTAAGCCATGATTTCTCAATAGGACTATAGTTTCCACGTGTTCCCCACCTGGACTCCATCTCTGAAAGATGAGTTTTTGTCATTTTGCCAATACACCCCCTTCAAATTATTTTTTCATTTTGGGTCTCCATTAGAAAGTAAGATTCTTGAATACAGTAAGATTTTTCTTAACTGTTTGTTTTTTTATCTCCATCATTTAACACTTGCATAGAACATGATATTGAGTAAATTTTTATCCTTTCTTTCTTTCCTTCTTCCATCCCTACCCTCTTTCCTTTCCCTTCCTTCCCTTCTTCCTCTTTTTTTTCCTTCCTTCCCTCCCTTTCTCCCTCCTTTCTTCCTTCCTTCCTTTCTCCTTCCTTTTCTTCCTCCCTCCCTTCTTTTCTCCCTCCTTCCCTTCCTTCTTTTCTTCCTTTTTCCCTTCCTTCCTTCCTTCTTTCTATAAATTAAGAAGCTGGCTATCCCCATATTTTGTCATCTTAGACAATTATCAGGTATGAGATGAAACCTGATTTGTTTTGATAGAAATATTCTCTTATTAATAGTAATTTGGAACAATCTTTCATATATTTGTTAAAGTTTGCAATTCTTTTGAGCTTTTATTGTTCATCTTTTGACACTTTATCTAATGAAGAAGAGCTATTGGTTTGATATATTTGTTTTAATTTTCTATGTATATTAGATGTCAGGGTTATAAACAATATTTGATACAAACTTGGTTTTTCTTATATTCTTCTTCTGCATAGATTATTTTCATGCAAAAGCTTTTCAAATTCAAAATTATCATTTTAGATTTTAGAGCCTCCTCCATCAATTTTTTTTTGGCTAAGAATTCTCTACTGGTATAATGTGAAGTATACTTAATCTAATTTTCTTCGAAGTTTCCCATAACATGATCTTTTATTAGAATAATCTTTTAACAGATATTCCTTATTGCTATACCTTTTTCAATCCTCCATTCCTTCTATCATTGCCAAAATAATTGTTTTAAAACCATCATTCTGACCATATAATTCCTGTTAAAGAACTTCAACTGTTTTATAAGTAAATAAATGAATAAAGTATAAACCCAGGTCCCTGATATTCAAGATCTTTTAAAATATATTAAGTGATCTATGTTTAAAGATTTACATCATATGATTCTGTGTGATATTTTGTATTCTTTAGTATAATTGGACTATTGTCCAACTCCTATTGAGACCTTATCTTCTTCCAACATATTGCTTGTACTCTGATTAACTTTTACTGCTGGAATAGATTTTGGATCTGTAAGCTAATTTTTCCATCTCTATCCAATGACAGGACTGCCTTCCTTTCTTTAAGTCCAACTCTGAGGTTACCTCTATCATGAACCTTGAGACTTTCTCAATCTACTATCATTAGCTGAAAACGATATTTTTCTCCACAAATTCAACATAAACTTTTATTTAGATGTTTTCTTTTTTCTAAGACGATTCTGAACTTAAATTGGATTGGATTTTCTCAATGAAGTTCCAATATGAAAACATATTCAAATGAAGAAAAAAAAGTAAAAATGGTCTAGAGACACTACATTTGAACTCACTGACCAATTAAAACTTAATAAGATACACAAAAAAGAATATATTGGAAAACTGAGGATAAATATACAGGAATGACATGATATCATAAAAAGAATAAAATTTCAAGCTTGGAAGTTAAAGTGTGTAATCAATTTTGAGGGCAGTTTTTTGTTTTTGTTTTTGTTCTTATTTTTTTTGGGGGGGTTGAAAACTAAACTTGGGGAAAGGAAGAAAATTGAAGAAGGGTCAAGACTTCCAATTTGAGTAAAATAGTCAATTTTAACTGAAAACAAGTAAAATCTGATAGTTTCTCTTCTGAATACTCATCTTTCCTGATCTATCTGTTGCACTTAATATTGTTGAATACCCTCTTCAGCTGGACTTACTTCTCTGTTTTTTTTGGTCACTGTTCTCTCCTGGTTGCTTCCTACCTGTATAACTCTCCTCCTTATTCCCTTTGCTTCATACAAGTTCCCTAATACATTCTTTTTCTCTTCCCTCTTCTCCCTTTCCCTCTTTCTTTTTCTTTCTTTTTCCTTCTCTTCCTCTTCTCCCCTGAGTTTAATTATCATTTTGATACAGATAACTCTGTGATCTATATATCCAGTCTCAGATTGTCCCCTAAAGTTCAAGTCCTCATCACTAATTGTCTATTGGGAATTTAAAATTAGATGTCTTTTTTTT
>JAJPUD010006585.1:7231-53498 GCA_023553655.1 Myrmecobius fasciatus | reverse complement strand
TTTTTTTTTAAAGGTGTGAGGTCTGTTTAGGGCAAAGGTGGGACAGCTGCTTTAATTTGCCCTGGGGCAGTTCTGCTGATTGAGTTATTTCAGGAACTGGGCAGTTCTGCTGATTGAATTATGTCAGGGGCTGGGCAGCTCTGCTGATTGAATTATTTCTGGTGCTTATCAGTCCTGTTGTTTGATTGATTGCTTTAAGGTGCTGTGTAATGGCAGCTAGTTACGATGCTCATCAGGGGTTCAGTGGTTCACAATCTATCCCCCTCAAAAGGCAGACCCTCCAAACCACCTGCCCACAATCAGGACAAATTGTTCCAAGAGGCTCGAAGAAGACTCCCAGGTGTGTGAAAAGCACAACGCTCCCACTCCTGTTCTGACTCCTGTTCCAGCTCCCTGCTCCAGCTCCCTGCCCCAGTCTCCCTGTGCTGCAGTCTGGGTTCAGTAGGCCACCCCCTGCCCCATTAAAACAGACCTGTTTTGAGGTTCTTCCAGAGTATCTTCTTCTAGAATCGTGTTGTTCTCAGGATATTGTGGATTTTTTTGCTTCAGAATCAGTCTAGAGGCTTCATATTTTGTTGGTTTGAGGGGAGGTTAGAGGAGGTTACAGAGAATCCTGTCTGATCTCCGCCACCATGGCTCCAACCCCCGGAAGCAAAATTAGATGTCTTAAACTTAAATGTTCAAAATTGAATTCATTATTTTTCTATCTAAATTCTCCTTTCTTCCAAATTGGCACAAGTTGGCACTTAATGCTTGTTGATTGATGGGATTAAAGGACATAATGAGACATTCCAGAGTAAAAGACAGCATAGTGTTGAAATGGTTAATGACAGTCATATTTGAGAAGAAAAGGTAAATCAGGGAAAGAATGCAGAGGGAGAAGACTAAGGAAGGAAGAAAGGATTAGAGGATATATTTTTGTTCAGTTATTTCAGTTGAATTCAATTCTTTGTGACTTCATTTGGGGTTTTCTTGGCAAAAGTACTGGAATGATATGCCATTTTCTTCTCTTGCTCATCATACAGATGAGGAACTGAGGCAAACAGCATTAAGTGACTTGTCTAGAATTACACAGTTAGTAAATGTCTGAAGACAGATTTAAACTTATGCTTTCAAACCCAGTACTGTATCTACTGTACCACCCAGCTGTCCAGATGCCATATAATTTAGGATCTTCATGATTTGAATACAAAATTGACCTTTTAAATTCACAAATTGGGAGAAAAATATGATTATGTAAAAGAATTTAGTCATAATTAATAGCATTTTTAGTTGCAAAACAATTTTTTTTTTGGTATTTAACATCCTTCAATTCTTTTCTCTAAAATCCTACTTTGATCATTTCATCATGCTATGGGATCAACATGGGTTCTCACATACTGTCAAAAAAATACAAGTGATCCCTATTCAACTGTAAAATGTTGAGTAGAGCTTGGTGATCTACTCTGTGCAATTCTCTGAGAGCTGGTTTGGAGAAAATTAGGTTATTTATAGGAGCATACTACCAGTTAAAGGAAATTTAGAACTCTTGATAATGGAAATGGAATACTTGTGGGTTTTAATAAGATCAAAAACAGAGGGAAGGAATTAGAATTAAGAGAATCTGGGGACGACTTCTTGTAGGTAAAACTTTAGTTGGAATTTAAAGGAAGCTACAAAAGCCAATAGTCAGAGTGCCAGAGGGAGAGCATTCCAAGCATGTGTGTAGAGCCAGAGAAAATGCTCAGTGCTGAGAGATGTAGGGTCTTACTCATGCAATTGCCAAAAAGCTGGAATGAAGAGTATGTTTTTTTGTAAACTATTAATAACTGTATTAAAGATTACTACAACTCATTAATATTTAAGAGAAATAATAGGGGGTTCTAAGACATAAACCATGGGGATTCGTTCTGGATTTGGATCAAGAATATACAAGTTCATATTTTTCCTAAGAAAATGACTAGTTGACTATAGTCCAGTTATTGACACTTTCTAAGCTTAATTTCCTAATCTGTATAATTGGAATAATAATTGTATCTATTTAACAGAGTTGCTATAAGCATCAAACTTAATTTAAAGAAGAAAAAGAACTTTAAAACAAAATAAACATAAGGTATTATAATTATCCTAAGTTAGAAGAACTATGGATATTCAGTTCACCTCAGAGAACAATAGTAATATTTTACTTATTTTTAAGAAGCTGATATTTTTCCATGTAATAAAAAGATTAAATGTTTTCTCAGAATGAAATATAATCCATATAAATCACTAAGAGGTTAATTCAAATTTGATATTAAGAATAACTTCCTAAAAATTAGGACAGATAAAGAAGAAAACTCATTTTGAATAATGGAAAGTTTCTTTTCATGGGATGATTTCTTGTCAAGAATACTATAGAAGTCATTCTTGCTTAAGTTTAAATGGAACTAGATGACCACTGTTATTTTTTTGTATTTGAGATTTTGTAATTCTTTGAAGATATAATAATGTGAAAAAAGTTTTAGTTTGTTATTTTCATGGCTTCTGTTGTTACTACATACATGGAAAATACCTTTTAGACTTAACTAATATTCTAGAAGACTGAAACAAGAAAACTAGAAAAGCTAAACTTAGAGACGATGCTTTTTGCTTTGAAGTGGAAGAAGGCTATTGTTATTGTTCTTTTTTTTTATTGTTATTGTTCTTCTCATGAGAGCTCTATATATTATATATATATATATACATACATACATATATATATAAATGAAAAATTAACATTATGAGGAATTAGTAGTCACAAATTATTTTCCCATTCATGCTGAAATACCATTATAAGGATTTTGGTGGCATAAAAAATCTTGCCAATTTCTTAATAGTAACTGTAGACAAGAAAAAAACAAAGTAGATAATTATATGATACTGTTTTCCCTTTCCATTAAACAAAAAATGTCCAGAGATCTTGTGACAATTTACCCAATTTAAACTGTCTCTATTTCTGAGTCACTAAACCATACACATCAAGGCATCACTTTTTTGAGGAAACTTGGATTGATGATGGAAAAAAATAAATAGTAGTAACAGATACCTCCCTGAAAACAAACAAGTAGATTTGTACAAATAAGAAAATCCTCAAAGAATATCATAGAGGAAAATATTAAACTCACTGCACCCAATTATGATACAGATTACTCTTCCACTCTGTTCTTGATTCCATTCTATCTTCTCTTTTGGGAGCTTATATCCTTGATTACGTTGATTATCCATTATTTTTTTTCTTATCTTCAATTTCTCATTAACCACTGACTTTTCCCTTCCTAAAAAGCTAGATGTCTCCATCCTTAAAACAGAACAAAACAAAACCTTCTTTGCTTTACTCATATTCCATTAAGTTACTGAGGGAATATTCTTCCTTTTCCAGTCAAACTTTAAGAAAAGATGATCTAAAATGTTTTGTATGAAATATGAAGGCATTTCTTCACCTCCTAAGTTCTTAGCTTGATTAAAACTTCTCTAAGTTTAGCAATGATTTTTAACTGCTAAAATCCTTTCCTAGTCTTTATTCTATTTGCATTCTGTATCTTTTAAAAACTATCAACTAGCTCATCTTCATTGTTTTTCTTGGTTCTCCTCCTAAGTTCTCAATTTTTGAGGCTGGATCAACCTCTTTTTCCTTCCTACAAAAAAGTGTGCCTCCCAGATTGTTTGCCCACATGGATTCAATTTTTAAGTCTTTGCTAATGATTCTAAAATCTATAAATCTATCCCTAATTTTGATTCTGAATTCCAATCTCACTTTATTGATTACTTTTTATCTCCATTTGGTTATCCAAAGGCACATTAAACTCAACATATCCAAAATAGAATTCACTATAATTTCCCAAAAATATATCTCCAAAATCCCTTGTTTCTACTGATGACATCACCATTTTTCCAGTTGTCCATATTAAAAAGTTTGGAGATATCTTTTACATTTCCCTTCCCTTAAATTTCTACAACTTATGAATTATCAAGTTTTATCATTCTTAACTTCACAAAAAGTCTCACTTCTGTCTCCTCTCCATAGTCACAAATCTAGTTTGAGCCCTTACAATTTCTCATCCTGACTACTACAGTATATTACTAACTGGTCTCTTTCTTTTTCAATCCATTATTCACATAGTGGCCAAATAGATATTCCTCAAACATAAATCTGACCATATAACTCCTCTACTCAAAAATCTTCAATGACTTGTTACTCATGTTACATACCCTCTCCAATCTCCATACCAAGACTGTCCAGCATACCTGGAAAAGCCTCTCTTCTTACTTGCGGAATTCTTTCAACATTTTATGCCATTTCCTGTCCTAATTCACCTCTCCCCATATTCAGTCATTGACTCTTAAAATTGCTTTGGGAATATTTTGTATTTACTTATTGAGCAATTTTAGACATGAAGTACTTTAGCTAAGTAGTTCTATTTGTTTTAATATTCCTAGGCCCTAATAATCTGCATTACACAAAGAAAGGATCTAATAAATGTTTGCTGAATTGAAGTATCTGACAATTGCTAATTTTGGAATTATTCTTCGAGATACACCCTGACTTAGTAGAAAGAACATTGGATATAGGAATTAGAAATGTGTTCAAATATTGGCTTTGACATTTATTATTTGAGTGACTGTGAATAAGATATTCAAGCTGAGTTTCAGGTTCCCCAACCACAAAATGAATAACAAATGTAACTTTATAAGATATAAATTAAGGAAAATGTTTTATAAGTTGTTGTGTTGTCCATAATTTAATCATTGGTATTTCTCAATATTTCCATCATCTCTAAAGAAAATTCACTTTTCCTTTTGAAACTGTTTACAATAAATAATTTCATATGTAGGATTTCTACTCCTTGACCACCTTCCACCCACAGTGATAGCACTAGAACTAGTAGATTTTTCTCAAGAGTAAAATTCTCTTGATTTATTCAATTTTGAAATCCTCAACATTTTAAATCTTATCTTTAAACCAAATAAGACTTCTCATTTATTTATAATGAGAGGCAGTGTGGTATAATGGAAAACATTATTTTTTTAAGAAGCTGGTCTAAATCCTTCTGCTTTTAACTTGCTTTATGATTTTGGGCAAGAAATTTTATACTTCTGTGTCTTTTACCTAATTTTAAAAGTAAGAAGAATAGAACTAAATGATCTCTAAAGTATCTTTTCAGCTTTAAATATTATCTTAATGCTTGCTAACAAAGAGAGAAGATAATGTTCCACAGATCATGATTCTTTAAAAATCTAAATATACTCTTTGATTTCACAATCTCATTTCCCAAGGGGATAAACAAAAAAAGTTTTCTTCTATTCCATAAGATTTGCTTTTATGGAATATGGAATTTATTTTATTTGGAAACAAAGTGGGTGCTTAGTATGTGAAGAAAGACAAAAATTATTTGTAGTGTGTGGTTGTTATGGTATATTATTGTGCCAAAAAAAAATCCAAAACAACACACAAACCCAAAACTGATGAATTCAGAGAATGTTGGGATGGTTTCTGTAAATTACTGTAAGGCAAAATAAGTAGTGTCCAAATAATGAATCTACAGCAATCTAAATGAAAACAATTAATAAAAGGTAATTGTATTTTGAATAATTATAATGACCTAACCTAATTCAGTGAGGAGACACACTCATCCTAGAGAGGTGGAGGATTACACAATGAAATGAAGTCTCTGTCTGCTGCTTTTGTTTGGGTTTTTGTTGTTGTTAGCAGGGAGGGTTCAATGCAGGTAATTGAAGATCAAGGGAAAGGTCTGTTGTAAACAGAAAAATTATCAACAAAATTTAAATAAAAATCCAAACTATATGACTTCAATAAAATGTCCTACTTTTAACTGAAATATAGTATTGTTCATGGTACATTAGCATGTAAAATCACTTTTGTTCTTTTCCCTGTGAAGACTCATAATTTTATATGCCATCAGAACTTCTCTTGGGGCTAAGACAAATCCAAGGAAATGCACATAATTTTTGGTTCAATGACTAAACAATTAAAAAAAGCTTTCTTTGTTCTGAATTCAGCTTTTATTTTAAATGCCTGATCCAAAATTTCATCTTTGGTACAAATAGCTATGACTAAAGTCACCTGAATTATATCTATTATCAAAGTTATATTTCTTTTTGGTCAAGATTTATTGAAAGCTTGATATAATCCTGCCAATATGCTTCACGTTTTCTGTAGAAGTATGCTTATCTGAACAGGAATTTAATAACTAAGCATTTGATTACTTGAATTCTAGCCAAGTTTGGTAGATAAGAATGGAATACTAATAACCACTACAAATATCAGTCACCTGGAGGATGTGGTTATTCTTACAAATGAAAAGAACTACAAAATTGTTTTCTAAGATGATAAACTACATATATAGGGAATTCAACTATATGTAAATAATAAATGAGAGTTAGGGACCAAATTACCAATTTCATAAAAATATATAATGGTAGCACCACAATTTTATAATATCCTGGAGCCTCTTCTATGATGTAAGACCAAATTGTGGACAAGATCATCTGTTAATAAGTGATCCTTAAATAATGAAATCTTTACCGATAAATTCCTAAATAAATTGCATAAATATTGTAATAGTTTTCTCTGCCTCCAACTTCTTCTCTCTTTTATCTTCACATCTTTCCTGGTATTATGTATTTTTAAAAAATATGTCTCCTGTGTGGCTCACTGAACCTTCCCTTGTAATTAAGAAAAATAAGTGGGTAGAATGGACCAATAAATCAATCAAGAATGACAGTATCTTCAACATAGTGGTGCAATGGATAGAGTGCTGATCCTGAAATCAGAAAGATCCAAGTTCAAATTCCTCTTCGGATAAACTAGTTGGATGAACCTGAGCAAGTAACTTAATTTATTTTTGCCTCCGTTGTTTTCTTATCCATAAAATGGAGATAATAATAGCAACTTACCTCATTTGATTGATGAATAAATTAAATAAGATAATATTTGTATAAAGCTCTTGGCACACTGCCTGGCACATAGCAGGCATTATATAAATGCATATCACTTTCCCCCATGCACTTTCTTTCTCTTTCCATACTTCTAGCTCCCCACCACTCTATTGTTTTATGTTGTTTTATAGGACCAAGATTAGTCACCATATTCTTGCTGTAGCCTTTTAGTGTTGTTTAAATTTAATTATTGCAATTATTTTTTAAATTCACTTACTTTATTCTTTATCAGTTTATATGTGCTTCCCATGTTTCTTTGAATTTTTTATATTCATCTCTTTTAAACACAATAATGTTCCATATATTGATATACCATAGGTTTTTTTTTTCAAGCATCATTCCTGAATCTATGGGCATTGATGTCTGCTATTTTGGTTATCACAAAAAGAGAATTTGCTACTTGCATAATTTTTCTAATAGTTTCTTCATCTATAAAATGACAAGATAATATAGCCAGTGTGTGTCTATCTCAAAGAGTTGTTCTATTCAAATGAGATACTGTGTGTAAAAAGTTTTGTAAATATTAAGGGACTGTATAAAAGTCAATTTATTATTATCAATACTCTTTATTAAATTAATAGCAATTACTAAGTGCCTACATATATCTATATCTATTATTGTTCACTCATTTCAGTTGTATTCAACTCTTTGTATTCCATTTGGGATCTTCTTAGCAAGAGTACTTGAGAGGTTAGCTATTTCCTTCTCCAGTTCATTTTCTATATAAGGAAACTATAACAAACAAGGTAAAATGACTTTCCCAAGGTCACACAGCTAGGTGGTCTAAGGCCACCCTTGAACTGAGGAAGATGAATCCTTCCGACTCTAGGATCAGAGTTTTATCCACTGTCCCCATGCAGCTGCTCCAATATATGTATTTCTATACCCCTATGTAAACACAAAGTAATTTTTTTGGAGGGGGAAGTTTTCTTCCATCCTTTATGTTAAAACTGACAGTGGCTCCCTAATTCCTACCAATAATGTATAAATTCAATCTGGCATTCAAAGCCCTCTATAAACTGACTTCAGTTTACTTTTTCAGTCAATAGTCCACATTGCTACCCTTCACAAAGTCTGTCTTCCAACTATGGACATTCTCTTTCTTCTCTTCTTTGTCATCATACCTCTACTTTAGAATGACCTCTCTTACCTCCTTCTTATCTACAACTGTCAAAATCCCAGTTTTTTTTTTTTCCAGACTCTAATCAAGGGTCACTTCCTTCATTAAGTTTATCTAGATTTCCTGCAGCTGGAAAAGATCTGTAAATCCTCAAACATTAGTGCTTTGGAAGTTTTATTTGTATTTATTTTAATATAATTCATATAACAGCTATCTGGGTACACATCTCATTCCACCTACTACAATATGAACTCCCTGAGAGTAAGCACTATTGTGTAATAACAAAATTCACAGGGAAAATTATATCCATAAAATATGTACTTATCAAATAGAAAGGGAAAGAATTAATGGACTGAATATGCATTAAAATTAGAAAACCAACAAATAAATACAAAAGAAACACAAGTAGCAGAGTAGCAATAGATAAATTGAGAGCAACAAAAAAACTATCAAAATGAAAAAGCTGATTTTCTAAAAAGAACAAAATTGATGAACCTTCAGTTAAAGATTAAAAGAAAAGGGCAAAAAAATCAACAAAAATGTAAAATAACAAGATGAAATCACAAAAACTAAAAAAAAATAATTAGAACTGATTATGCAATTACTAACAAAACTAAAAATTGAATGAATTAAAGGACTTTCAAAAATCAAAAAAAAATATGCAAACTAATAAGATCAAATGCAGATTTTGAATAATTAAATCTTAGGGGAAAAAAAGGTAAAATAATATATTAAGGTAGAATAAACTATAAAGAAATTACAAAAGGTAAGGGACAACTCCTTGTCTTGATGGATTCATAGGAAATCTCTATCGGACTTTTAAAGAACAATTAAGCACCAATTCTATAAAAATCATTCACAAATATTGAGGAAGCATTTTAACAACCTTCTTTTATCAGACAATTATAACACTAATGTCTAACCCAGGGAAGGAGAAAGCAATATAATTCAATAACACTTATGAATAATGATACAAAAAATTTTAAACAAAATATTGACCAAGACTATAGCTATTCCTTAAAGAGATTATTCATCCTGACCAAGCTAGATTTATATACAAATGTAGGAATGGTGCAACATTTGTATTGGACAACAGTCAATATAATTGATCATATTTTTTTTAAATGAAAATTCAAAACCACATGATTATCTCAATAGCTGCAGAAAAAACCCTTGACAAAGTATAAAACTCATTTATCCCATTAAAAAACCTACTTGATCATAAAAGGAACTTTTAAAAACACACAAAAATATCATCTACTACCAAAAGTATCATATGAAATGGGGATATATTGAATTTCTCAATAAAGCAGGAAAACAAAAAATATTCATTTTCCACACCATTCTCTGAATGATTCTGGGAATTCTAGCAATAATAATATTAGTAATAGCAGTGATAATGAGACAAGAGAAATAAATTAAGGCAAAAAGAATAAATAAAGTAAAGAATAAATAAAACTTTCTATTGCTGAGGATATGACAGCATACTTGGAAAATCATAGGGAAATAGTGAAAATACTATAACAATAGCTTTAGAAAAACTGCAGGCTAACCTACCCCCCCTCCCCAATTTTGTCCACTTGTTAAAGCATTACAATAAAGCTTTGCTTCTTGACCTGGAGATGGCTTGAATCTGTGGATTTCGTGACTTGTTATACCTCATCATGACTTCCTGTTGGACTTCAAAAGCACAGAAACAAATAGTTGTCATAGAATGGTAAATAATAAATAATCATAAAAAGTACATTCCAAATGACTAATGTAAGGGAAATGACAATCAAAATAATCCTGAAATTTCAGTTGTTATCTTGTAAATTGGCAAATTATATTTTAAAATGGCAACAGTCACTGAAAGACTTGTGGGAAGATAGACATGCCAATACATTGTGAGTACAACTGTGAATCAGTGCAATTATTTTGAAAAATGATTCAGAATTATGGAAATAATTTCACTGAGTTTACATTGGTAACCTAACACCATAAGGAAGTCAATGATAAGAGAAAGCCACAAAAAATATTTATAGTGTTTTGTGATAGAAAGACCCATTTTTTGGTCTTTCCTTCTTGAAAAGACCCATGATATCAGGAAAGTGATGCCATGACTTGTAAGTGAATTGGATTTAAGTGAGGGAAAGTTGTGCAAAGTCACCATCTTCACTCTGTCTCCTTCAAAGCCAACTAGGTCTGCTAGTAAGCTATAGATCAAGATGACTGAAGATGATGAATTGCCCTGTCCCCGCAAAAACCTAACTTTTCCAAACATATACAAATAAACACACCAGACCAAATCCAATAGAGAAATCCAAGAAAAAAAAGTCACAATGAATCATTTTTGAGTTTAGATCAAAGAAGAAAGATTTGAATACTGGGACCAGTGTAAGTTTAGGAGACTGTCAATGAAGTATTCCATAGCCGGGAAAGGCTATGCAACCAGGCAAGAAGTAGTTCTTGATCAATGCAGAAGAGCCTAAACTTGTGTAGAGAACAGAAACATGCCAATTAGCTACTTTGTTGAGCACGACCTAATTCCAGATCAAACAGAAGCTGAGAATTTTAGCATTCTAAAATAAAGTTTTACAACTGATAGTGGCTGAGTTCAGTAGCAGTTTAACTCTAAATAGGGAAAGCCCATTGGCCTGTTTTTCAGACCCAAACCCAGATACACAATTTGAAGAAACTTGATAAAGTAGGAAATAATCTTGCTACTCTGAATCAAATTACTTTAGGTCCCTTGATTTCCTAGAATAATATAACATTAAATGGCCTGAAAGAATACAATAGCAGAACCATCCAGAAGTATACAGACCCCAGCTCTAATATAAAGTCCAAAGTTTAGAAGTAGGTTACAACAAAGACCAGACAATAAAAGAACACCACTATAAATAGTTATTGTAACCAGTATTTTTTCAAGATACTCGACAAGAAAAGAATGATTCCAAAATATTTACATAGAGTTGGGTACAGAAATACATTTTACTCAACAGGAAAACAGGAGGAACCATGATTCCAGTGGATTCCCTTCTGATAGGGAAAGCAAAGACTCAGAATACAGAATAAGACTTCTTTTCAGGGGACAGGAGAGGGAAGGGAATATGGCCAATGCAAACATTTCTTTTATTTGACTATATAAATTTGTAACATAAATTTTCATTTTCTTAGTTTCTCAATTAGGGAGTTTAGGATGGAGAAAAGGTTGATTTCTGTTGATTAAAAATTATTTAAAAAATTAATTCTAAGTTAAGTAAACAGAATTAGGAAAAGAAACATAATGATTACAATAATGTAAATGTCAAGAACAGAAAACTGAAATAGAAATCTGAAATTTTATTGACCAAGATTGGAAACAGAAAGCAGTTGAGAAAATATCTTCCTCCCTATATTGCAAGGGGGCAGCAAGAGATTAGTATTGGCAATATATTCAAAATATTGATTGATTTTTTGAACTGATTTCCCCCCTCTCTTTTTTAACATCTTTGTTATAAAAAATGACTTGCTGGGTAGGGGAGGTAGGAGGGTTACATTAAGATATGAATTCTTTGCAATCATAAAAGAGATCAACATGTTTTTAAGCCACAGAACAAAATAAGAGTAATTTAAATTCAAATGGAAGAAAAAAAATTAAATAGCATTTTTCAGAAAGGGAGGCAGAGTGAGAGTTTAGATGTCCTTATTTTAAAGAATAATATGATATAGTAATGTCCAAAGTCACTTACCTCATGTTAAATGTGTCCATTCCATGGAAAACCTGCTTGCCTCAGCCTCGTGTGCATAGGCCTGATGAAACTAAATTCACTTCTCATCTTGAAAAAAATTTTTCTTTGGATTTTTAAGTCAAGGATCTTATTCCCTATTGGACTGTCATAACAACTAATATTTCTCACTGTCCCTCCAGGAGAGGTATACAATTCTCTACTAGTCACAACCTAGTGACTCTACTACAGTCAATAGACCCTATAGGATCATTGGGTTTAGAACTAAAGGGGACTTTAGAAATCATCTAAGGTAATCTTGATGCTGAGCCCAGAGAGGTAAAGTAATATCCAGATTACACAGTCAGTAAGCAGAATTCAGGAATCAAACCCAGATTCTTTTATTTACAATATTGTACTTAGCACTCTCCTATTCTATTATGGTGCCACTCTGGAGAAATTTTTAGTTAATATTATTGTTGTTGTTCCCATATTTTTCATTATTCAAAAAGATGGAATTATGCTCCATTTCCTAAGTCTGGTTTCTGAATAATTCATAGTAGACATTGTCAAAATGCCTGAATAAATCTGATAATGTGAACAACATGGACTTTAGCTCACAGGAATGGGGGTAGAGAAAGAAGGGTTGCCCATGGTAATCTCCAGGAACAGACAATATTAACTTACTTGATGCCTGCTGAAAAGCTCACCACAGGGAAGAAGAGCCCATCAGTGCTGAAGTTCTCAAACATTCCCTGCACAGGCTGCCCATTGATTCGGAATGAGATGCTAGGCACACCAAGGTCAAGGCAACAGCTCACCACATCGTCAGACTTTAACAAATGCTGATTGATAGAGGCCACTGCTCTTGGAACTCGGCCTGGTTGGAAAAAGCAGGCAAAGACAATGAGAAGTAGTGGCAGAGTCTTGAAAATCTCACTATGAGAGTCAGATTTACAAATAGAACATAGGGTCATAAGAGAATATGGAAAGGGTTTGAGACCAACACAGTGATGAGTGAATGATTAGACACTGATAGACTCATCTTAGATGGGGATTTTCTAATTCAATTTAGTCTCTGAAGCAGAACTTTATTTTCCTTTAATGAGATAAATGATGTGAGACATAAGTCTTCAAGCTGCAAGTAGCTAGACATAGTGTGAGATGAAGGGAGCTGCCATGAATAAGAATAAACAAGTTTCAAGTTGTACATCATGTTTGCAAACTCTGGCTAGTATCCAATGTGCTGGACAAATTTTGGCCTTTGCTATGCTCAAGGAATCTGAAGTAGGGAAGAATTCTGAAAACCTAATGTGTGGAAATCCATATTTACTGCAATTACTTCTGAGAAAAATGGACATTCTACAATTATGATCAATGATCACTTCTTCCTAGAAAATAAAAAGAATGAAAAGTAGCAAGACCAATTACCTATCAGATGATTTAGTGTGCTAATTTTAAAAAAAGTGTTATAGTGCTACTGAACAGTAGGGAAACCAATTTCTGTAACATTTTCATATTGTGATCTTTAGGAAGAATGGAATTAATTTCCTATTATGAGTTTTACAAACTTGATTCTGAGGAAGAAAATCAACTTTATTTTATATCTACACATATATCCCATTTCACTCTGAAAACTGTAGTAAATCAAAACAATTATCACCTATAATGAAAATCTTGGTGATCACCTAGTCATTGGGATGAATTATTTTGCTTTCTACATACCAGTAACTGTAAGAGTAACTGATAATTATTTTATGCTATCTGCCCATTGGTAGAGGAAGGAGAGATATCTGTTAATTAAGTAATTACATACAAATGTGGGTGAAACATCAAAAACTCATGAGTAAACTCAAGGCTTTCTGACTGCCTGAGAATCAGGATTATAAACTGATAAATAAATTATGTGCTGACTAGTGAGGTAGACTCATCTCAAAACAATGGAAAGTATCCTGGGATCAAAAATATAATTTTCATTTGGGGGCCAAAGAGAAATAACACCTGAATGATAGTAGTAAGGTAGAATTCCTGAATATATAAGCCAAGGAGAAAATTGAGAACATTAACTAGAAAACAGCAAGCAGGCTGGGGAGAAGAAAGCATTCATTAAGTGCCTACTATGTGCCAGGAATTATGCTAAGGGTATTGCAAATATTTCAACTGATCTCACAAGAAGCTTGAAAGGTAAGTGCAATTTTTATAGATGAAAAAATGGAGGGACATAGAGGTCCCCAAAGTCACATAGGTACTAGTAGATTTGATTTTGATTCATGTCTTCCTTACTTCAAATCTAATGCTCAAACCACTTAATTAATCACTTAGCTGCCTCATTGGTCCTATAATTAGGACCTGAAACCATTTAAGATTGGTACAAACTTTATATGCATTTTTCTTACCTTCTCAGTATAAGTATACACATATACTTTATATTAATTCTTAATATTATTTTCTCTTTGAAATAAGCCCTAGAAATCTTATATCTATTACTTGTTGGGATAGTGAAAAGAATGGAAAGAGGAAGTGAATGTTAGAACGAAGCACCAAGATACAATGACAATGAACAGAAAGAGTTTGTGAACAATAATTTTGAATGGATATGGACCCATAAAATACTTTAAATCTGGGAGGGGGAAAATCTATGTGGGTAGGTGGTATGAGTGTGTATGTATGCCATGAGTGCTACAAATAAAGAAAATCTCTCTCAAAGACTCCAAAGATGAATTTTTTGGTTCTCTAAGAAGTATTTCTGGGGTACAATAAACAATTAATGATCAACATTTAGCTCTATATACCTTAGAGGTCCATATAATACAACAATTTATTGCCAGATTGACTGGGTGGAAGAATGTAAGACCTGACAAATAATCTTGGTCTAGAATATCCATGGAGATTGATTCCATATTAACAGAAATTGTTGTGAGAACCAAAATGCCACTTTTTGTTTGGAGGCCACAAAGAAAAGAAAGATGTTAGAATATGTGCTAAAGGCTGAAAAAAATTGTGCCAAGTTTGGCTAGGAGAACTTCACCTAGGGAAAGAATGAGCTAGTTCCACCCATGGAGGCAATAATCTTAGGTATGCATGTATTAAGGGAGCCACCTGTTAGTGACTGCTGGGGATCTAATTCTTTTTTACTTATTTATCTATTTTTTGCATGAGGCAATTGGGGTTAAGTGACTTACCTAAGGTCATACAACTAATGACTGTTAAACTTCCAAAGCTGTATTTGAATTCAGGTCCTCCTAATTCCAGGGCCAGTACTTTATTCACTGTGCCATCATCTAGCTGCCCCAAAATATATGCTTATTAAATTTATTTCATATAAACAATTACAGAATAGAAAAGAGATAGAGAAGTAAGAAAGAACAGAAATAGGAATTAAGTTCTGGAAATGCTTAGTACCATAAAGATATATATATATATATATGCATATATATATATATATAAAACATGGAAACATGTTCTTTGAATTAATCAATCAAAATAAAGGCAAAAAACAACCTCTGATCTCATGGGATTCATATTCTAATAGGGGAAACAATATGCAAATAAATAGATACATACAGAGAGGTATAAGATATATAGAGAACAGATAGAAGATAGTCTGAGAGGGGAAGACCATAAATAGTAGGGGGACTGGAGAAGGCCTGCGACGAAAGGTAAGATTGGAAGTCAGGAAAACTAAGGCACTGATGCGAGGAGAGGAAAGAACATTTGAAGCATAGAGGACAACCACCGTAATGGGAGATAAAGTGTTGTATGTGAGGAAATGCAAGTAGATCAGTGTTATTGTAGCAGAGTATATGGAAAGAAGTAAAATTTTAAGAAAACTAGAAATAGAGAAACAGACCAGATTGTGAAAAGCTTTAAAACAGAGACTGACATTTGATTCCAGAGAAAATACTGAATTACTGGAATTAAGTGAATAAAGGAATGATTTGGTCAGATTTGTGTTTTAGGAAAATCACTTTGGAAACTGCGTGAAGGATGGGTTGAAATAGTGACAAACTTGAGGCAGGGAGAACAACTATCCAGGCTACTGCAATAGTTCCAGCAGTGGTCAAAAGGTGATAAGGACCTCAGATAGGGCGGGGCTGTATGGGTGGAGAGAAGGAGACATATGCAAAAGGTGCTATAGAAACAGAAATATTTGGCAATGGATTGGCTATTTAATCTTGATGTGAGTGAGGAGACAAGGATGAGAAAAAGGTTGTAAGTATGGCTAAACTAGAAGAATGGTGGTTTCCTTGACAATAAATGGAAAGTTTGGGGGAGAGGAGAAGACTGTAGGAGAGAGAAAGATAATATCGTGTTTTGGACAGGCTGTATTTGAGGAGTCTATAGATGTCCAGTCCAAGATGTGCAGAAGGTAACAAGACCAGTGCTTAGGAGAAAGATTAGGTCTAGAGAGATTATGTCTGTGAATAATATGCATAGATATCATAATTGAACCAATGAGAGTTGATAAGTTCACCAAGTGAGAGAGAATAAAGGGAGAAGAAAAGAGGACCCTGCTTATTTATTTTATTTTCAATTTTTTTTTGTTAAAGCTTTTTAATTTTTAAAACATATGAATGGATAATTTTTCAACATTAACCCTTGCAAAACCTTGTGTTCTAAGTTTCCCCTCCTTCCCCCCCACCTCCTCAGAGGGCCCTGTTTAAAAGGCATGGCACAAATGAAGATCCAGCAAAGAAGACTAAAGTAGAGTAATGATATTGGCAGAAGAACAGCCAAGAGAGAGAAGTGTTACAAAAATTTAGAGAAAAAAGGATATTTAAAAGAAAGTTATCACTTCTGTCAAATGCTATATAGAAAGGTCAAATATAAAGATCAAGAAAAGATCTTTAGGTTTGGCAATAAAAATATCATTGGGAGCTTTGGAGGGCATTTTCAATAGAATGATTAGGTCAGAAGCAAGAATGTAAATGGATGTGAAGAGGGTCAAAAGGAGATGAAGTAGAGATACTTTATGTGAACAGTTTTCTTAAGGAAGTTAGTCAAGAAGAGATATTCTGGAAGGCAAAGATGTTGGGACTACAATCAAAAAGCAACCAAAAGAGATAGATGGATATTCAGAAAAAGATCAGAATTGATCTTTTTGTAGTGGCAAAGAATTGAAAAATGAGTGTATGTCCATCAATTGGGGAATGGCTAAATATGTTATGGTATATGAAAGTAATGGAATATCATATTAATTTTATATTTTATAATATAATAAAATATGACAAACAAGCTGATTTTATAAAGACCTGGAAAAATTTACATGAATTGATGCTGAACGAAACAAGTAGAATCAGGAATATATTGTACATAGTAACAGCAAGATTGTATAATGATCAACTATGAAAGACTTGGTTCTTCTCAGTGATTCAATGATCCAAGGTAATTCCAATACATTTTGGATAGAAAATGGTATCTGCATAAAGAGAGAGAACTGTGGAGACTGAATATAAATCAACACATGCTATGTTTATTTTTTTCCTTTTCTTCTGTTTTTTTTCTCCCATAGTTTTTCCCTTTTGTTCTAATTTTACTCTCACAACATGGTTCATAAAGAAATGTGTATTAAAAATTAATGTACATGTATAACAAAAAAATAACAAAAACAGGAAAAAAGAAAAAAAAAGATCAGAGCTGAACAGAATATTTGATCTTCAAATACAAGACTCAAGAGAACAAAAAGTAAATAGGAAAAAGGAAAAAAAACCTTGGTATTCAATAAGGTTAAATTGTTTATATCCCTCCTTGGGAAGATGATATTTGTAACTCTTTTTTTTTTTTTTGCTTTTTGCTGAGGCAATTGGGTTAAGTGACTTGCCCAGGGTCACACAGCTAGGGAATGTTAAGTGTCTGAGACCAGATTTGAACTCAGGTCTTCCTGACTTCAGGGCTGGTGCTCTATCCACTGCACCACCTAGCTGCCCCCGATATTTGTAACTCTTAAGAATTGTATCTATATTAGAGCAGTTAGAAGAATTATACATAGACTGTGAGTAAATTAACTTTGATGTAATGATATAAAAAAGAAATTAAGAGGTTAAAAATAAAAGAATTGTACTGGGAGAATAAGAAAAGGAGAAGCAGAATGGAGTAAATTATATCACATGAGAAGCATGAAAAACCTATTTTAGTACAGGGAAAGAAAGGAAGGGGATGAACATTGAATCTTACTTTCATCAGATTTGGCTCAAGGAGGGAATAACAAACACTAAGTTGGACAGAGAATTCTATTGTACTTTAGGGAAAAGGAGAAAAGGGAAAGAAAAGGGAGGGAGAGAGTTGTGATAAAAGGGAATACATCTTGGATCAGAAACAAAACACTGGTAAGGAAGGGCAGGGTGAAAGGAGAGGGAAAAGTACATTAAAAAGAAGGAAAACAGGATGAAAGGAAATAAACAGTTAACTATGAATGGGAAAGGGATGACCTCTCCCATAACACCAAATTGAATTAAAAAAACAGAATCCTATGATATACTGTTTATAAAAACAAAAATTTTAAGTAGAGAGACATACATAGTAAAGGCAAAACTTCTTAAAAAATCTCCAGGGTCAGATGGATTTACAAGTGAATTATAACAAACATAAAAAATGAATTCCAATACTAAATATGCTATTTGGGAAAACAGGCAAAGAATTACTTTTAGGGCACAAATTACTCCCAAATTAAAAATTTTAGGGCACAAATATGGTGCTGATACCTAAATTGGAAAGAGTCAAAACAGAGAAAGCAAATTATACACCAATTTCCCTAATGAATAATGATACAAAAAATTTTAAATAAAATATTAGCAAAAAGATTGGCTTACCCTAGCAGACTGAAGCTAAGACTGATTAGCTGGCTTAGAAGAGATGAATGTTTTTATGGTCATTTTGAGAGCAGGAGAGTCTGTCAAGTGGAACAGAGCACTCAGGGATAAACTCAGGGATAGGCACAAAGGGCCCAGTAGAATGATATATCCAGCTGAAACATCCTCTCTAGTAAGGAGCAGATACAGCAGGAAAAACTGTGACCCCCAGAATACTGAGAAAGTGAACACTAATAACACCAAAATGTACCACAAAGTACCATCAGAGTACAAGTCAAGTATGGGATCTTCACATGTGGTCATTCCCCCTCTCAACAGCATATATAGGTATATGCATATACACATAAATGTTTCCATACATTATGTATGCATTATATATAAATATGTGTATAGATATATGTGTATATAGATATATTTATATATTTGCAAGGACATAGTGTTCTTACTATGCTATTTCATTAAATGTCTTTGCTTTGAACTAATTTCATTTTTAAAACAAAGGCAGTAAAAGATTTGTTCTGAGTGGATATAGATCCTACACAATACCCAAGCTTGGAGTAGGTATTCTAAGGACCCCACATGGGAGAGATAGGTGGTACAAAAATATATATAAACAGAGTATCTTCTCTCCTATGAGAAGTACTTTTGGTATACTATACTACATACACTAATATTTGGTATTTCTCTAGTCTTAGGAATATCAGGGCTTTGTATAATAAAACCACCTGAAGTTAGATTGCCTATATAGAAAAATAATCCAAATATACAAAAATTTGAGTAGTGAGGAGATTTATTTCAGCCCTTTACCTACACAGCAGAAGAAAGTAACAAGTCAAATAAAACCAAGAAACATTTATTAAGTACTTAATATGATTCAGTAATAAGTTATATTATGGAAACTGAAGAAAAGGAGAAGTATTCCTACTCACAACAAACTTGAATTCTAATAGGCCATATAATATGTAAATAACTATGGTAATACAAAAAAATATGCAGAATAGATGGAAGGCAATCTTAGAGGGAAAAGGCATTATTTCACAGGAATAAGGAAAGGCCTTCTACAGAATGTGTAATTTTGAGCTGAGTATTCAAGGTGGTTAGGGAAATTAAGAGACAAAACATTCTAAGCATGGATGATAGCAAGTTCAAAGACCTAAAGACAATAGATAATGATGATGATGATAAAAAAAGGCTAGCATTTATATATTATCCAATATGTGCCACAAAATGTGTTGTGTTTTAGAAAGATTATCTCATTTGATCCTCACATTCTGTTCTCCAGGACAATGGCCTACTTTCAGTTCCTTCTTCTAGATGGCAAAGTAAATGGAACAGTGAGATTAAAATCAAATGCAGTCACAGACACTTATAAGTTGTATGACCTTAGGCAAGTTACAACCTAAATTTGCCTCAGTTTACTCATTTGTAACATGGTGATAATAATAGCACATAACTCCCAGTGTAGTTGTATGAATAACATAAGTTAAAAATTATAAAGGCTTTAGCACAATGCTGGACACAAAGTAAGTGCTATAAAAGTGTTAGTATTGTTATTATTATTATTAATGTGACATACTTATTCGATGACCAATGAACAGACATACCACTAGAGGAAGGCTACATTAGTTTCTTTATAATATAAAACTCTTCAAAAACTGGTGAAGACAATAGATGCATTCTCAAAATAATGTTTAAAGGAATAAAAATATGTATCACGAAAATCAACTAAGTTGAAGTTATAAAAATATTTTTAAAAAACCAAATTTATGGATCCCTAGAGTCCCTGTACTTTAAGAAACTAAATTGACTCAATCATGACATTCTCACTATTAAAAAGGAAGAATAAGACAAAACAAAAACAGAAGAATGAAGTTGCAGCAAATGGAAAGTTTTTACAAGGAGAATCTACAGTTTGTTGATTACTGTATAATTATAAAGAAATGAAAGTTCATTTTATCATGTATGCAAAATCAAGGAGAAATATCATTTCAAGGGATAAATATTTAGTCATCTCATTATAGTGCTTAATATTTGAAAAAAGATCATTCCAAAAATTACTGTTCCATCAATTGGAAAAGATGAATAGAGAAATTATGCAAAGAATTTAATAAGTACTAAGAAAAGACAGGAAAACTATTTGGGGAGCATTCAACAATTTCCAATTAAGTATTGTGTTAGTTATTTTAATCTCATTTTGCCATTATATGCTTATTTCTTTATTATCTATCAAAGTTCTGAACTCTAAAATATTGTGAAATTCATTCAGGTTCTCATGGGAGTTACTGGTGATAAATTTTCTTTAGATGGAGCAATTCAGAAGGATTCTGGAAAGATGGCTGTGTGAGTTGGTAAATTTCACATTTTCCAGATTTATCTCACAAACAGAATAAATTCACGCCTCTAGGCAAACACAGACTGGTGAAAAATTAAGAAGACTTGAGGCAGAAGAGGGATCCCCTCCAGGTACAACTCAAGAAGAAAAAAAAAAACCATACACCAGAATTTACCAGTATTAGTGCAAACACTTTCAAGCTAGCTCTATACAAAACACCAAGCGGGTATCCCTAGGGGTACTTGGGTTTAGCTGGAGCCTAAGCAGAAACCAAATCAACATTCAGCTTTCAGACAGTGTGGGGGTCTGAGTACAGGAAAACTGAGTAAACCTCAGCTGATCAGGAATTCCAGACCCAGTTGTGGCTCAGAGACTAGGTTGGAGAAGGAACCAGTATACCCAGTGAGTGCAGAAACAGAGGGGCAGGGATTCTACTATCTGTGAGCACTTGGAGGAGGGTGGAGCTCTTGGTTTGGGATTCCATAGTCAGCTTGGAGAGCTGATTTAAAACTAGGAGGCACCATCCTCCCACTCCATGATTAGGGGTACTTACACTAATACTTCTCATTTTTAAAAAATGAAACAGTAAAGAAGAGCACAACCATAGAAATATATTATGGAAATGTGGAAGATCAGGATACATCTTTAATGGAGGACACTGAAGTTAAAAAAAGTTTCTTCTACTTCAAAAAGTAATGTTAAATGTCTTCGTGCCCAGTGAGAATTTGTAGAACTCAAAAAAAAATAAAAATCAAATTAGAGACACTGAGAAAAAAATAAAATAAATAAACGAATGAATGAAAACCATCCAAGAAAAACAAAATTATGAAAAAACATTACTAATTAGAAAAGGAGGTACAGAGTCTTAAAGACAAGAATAACTCCTTGAAAATTAGAATTGGGCAAGGAAAGGCCAGTGAAGCTATAAGAGACCAAGATAAAAAAGAATACAAAGAATGAAAAAAAAAATAGAACAGAATGTGAAACATAAGAAAAACAACATATCTTGAGAAGAGAAAATATAAAATATAAATATGAAAATAACTGGACTACAAAAAAAGGACCTTGACACAATAATGCAAGAAAAAAATCCAAGAAATTCTCCTAGAATGATAGAACATGTGGAGAAAGTATAAGTAGAAAAAATTCACTGATCAGTGCCTAAGTGAGATTTTGCAGAAATATATTTGCAGAAAAATATTATAAGAAACAAGAAAAAATAATTTAAATACTCTGGAGAAGCAATTAGAATTGTATAGTTACAACAAAATATTGCAGGTTCTGAACTCCTATATATTGGCAATCAAAAGAATTAGGCCTATGGCCAAAAAATATCCTAGCCAGAAAAGTAATTTCCAATATTGAATGAAAAAAACATGGACATTCAACAAACTTATTGATTTTTCAGGACTTTGTTTCAACCAAACCCTAACAATAGAAAATTTAACATTTAAGAGCCAATATCAAAGATCAATTTCAAGGAACTTAATAAGGACACATTGTTTATGTTGTTTACATGGAAATGTATACCATATGTTTAAAACTGACTTTAGCAATTGGGTGGCTCAAAAGGAAGATTGGGGCAGAGTTAAGATAAAAATAGTAATTATGTTATACAAATGAGGTGCAGAGAAATAGATACAGAAAGAAGCATTAGAAGGAAGGGGAAGGTTGTAATTCTGAAAACCTACTCATGTTAAGAATGAGTTAAATAGACAACTCTACATTAATACCATAAAAGGATATAGTACTCTCTAAAATCTATAAAGAAATAAGTGGGGGAGGAGAAATCAAAGGATAGGAGAAGAAGACAAGTGAGGGATTCATGAGTGAGGGGAGGTTAAGTAACAGTTACGCAAGTTAAGGAGCAGAATTAAATCCAAGAGTTTCAGATATAGGAAAGATATGTGTGTGAGGTGATGAAAGGGGAAAAAAGAATAAAGTTTTAAAAGTGCTCAGCAGAGAACAAAAGAACAACCTACAAAGGAGTAAAGAAAAGATGGACACTCAAGAATATAATTTTGTCGATCTTAAGCGGGGGCGGAGCCAAGATGGTGGAGTGAAGATGTGACTCTTTGTGTCCTCCTCTGACCTTCTCTCAGATCAACAATAAAATAAGCCTTGGAACTGATCTTCAAGTCAACGAATCCAGAAATATTTGGACTACGAAACACAGCTTGCAGTTACCTCTGAAGAACTTCATATCAGGTCTGTTTAACTCGGGCAGAGAGATAAACAGTTTACTTGGTGCAGTCCGAAAGTGAGAGTGGGACTCAGAAACTCCAAACACCTGGAGTGTATTTGAGGTACTTGGGACACTCTGCCCTGATTGGGGGCAGGCTTCTGGCAGATTTGCCTTTTTTAAGGAGTAATTGGGCAAAGTCCTAGCCCCCACCGGCCCAGCACCCTGTTAATTAGCAGAATTGCCCCAGGGTAAACTACCGCAGCCTCGGCTTCTCTAGCCTTAAACAGACCCCCATGTTGTCTAAAAAAATGAAGAAGCAAAAGAGAGCTCTCACCATAGACAGCTTCTATCAAGAGAAAGAAGGGCAGACCCCAGATACTGAGGTTCCTTTAGACAAAACAACTCCAGAGGAAGCCTTCAAGGACCATCCCTGGTTCCCTTTTCAAAAGGCCTTTCTGGAAGATTGCATAAAGAATCTCAAAAGAGAGCTGGAGGATAAATGGGAAAATAAACTGAGATCAGTGCAAGAAGGATGTAATACCCTGCAAGATATAATGCCCTGCAAAAGAGATATGAAAAAGACACCAATTTATTGAAAAACAAAATTGGTGAAATGGAAATAGACAACAATGCACTGAAAAACAAAATTAGTGAAGTGGAAAAAGACTGCAATGAACAAAAAAAAATCAATTGGCCAGTTACAAAAGGAGCTAAAAAAGATAACTGAAGAAAACAATACTTTAAAAATAAGAATTGAACAAATGCAAGTGAATGACTCAATAAGACTTCAAGAATCAGTCAAACAAAAACAAAAAAATGAAAAAACAGAACAAAATATGAAATATCTCCTAGGAAAAACAACTGACTTGCAAAATAGATCTAGGACAGACAATCTAAGGATTATAGGACTTCCTGAAAGCCATGATGAAAAAAATAACCTAGACACTATCTTCCAGGAAATCCTGAAAGAAAACTGCCCTGAGGTTGTAGAATCATAAGGCAAAATCACCATTGAAAGAATTCACCGATCACCTCCTCAAAGAGACCCCAAAATTAAAACTCCAAGGAATATCGTGGCTAAATATCAGGACTATTGCACCAAGGAAAAGATTTTGCTAGCAGCTAGAAAGAAACACTTCAAATACTGAGGATCAATAATTAGAATCACACACGATCTGTCAGCCTCCACATTGAAGGATGGAAGGGCCTGGAACCAGATATTCCGAAAGGCAAAGGAACTTGGATTACAGCCAAGAATAACCTATCCAGCCAGAATGAGCATTATCCTCCAGGGAAGAAGATGTTCATTCAATGATATAGGTGAATTTCACCTATTTCTGATGAAAAGACCAGATCTGAACAAAAAATTTGACCTCCAAACACAGAACTCAAGAGAAGCATAAAAAGGTAAAAAGGAAAGGCCTCTTTAGAACCTTATTTCTACTATGGGGATACTTAAAGTTTGGGGGTATAATTAACTAGATATTACTTTGATAATATGAAAAAGAAAACTAGCGGGGGAAAGGTTATCATACTGGGGAAAAGAGGGAAAAGGTGGTAAAATAAGATTTTTTTAAAAAGGAGGTAAAAACAACGTAAAATGTCATGAAGAGGCAAAGAAAACTTAATATAATTGAGAGAAAGAAGGGAGGGAGATGAGCATTGTGTAAATCTTACTCTCATCAGTTTGGGCTCTAAAAGTGTATATGAGACACTTTTGGCTTCACAGAGAAACTTGTCCTTCCTTATAAAGAAGTGGGAGGGAAAGGAGGAAAAGAAAGGAATAAACTAATAGAAGGGAAAATAGAAGAATCAGGGGAAAGGAAAAAAAAAGGGGAGGATATCTAAAAGGTGGAGGATTGTTTGGAGGAGGGAGTCATCAAAAGCAAAATACTGAGAAGGGGGGAAGGGAGAAAGGGGAAAGGAAAGGGGAAAACATAACTTGGGTAAATAAGATGGCAGGAAATAAAGAATTAGTTATTCTAACTGAATGTGAATGGGATGAACTCTCCCATAAAGTCGAAGCAGATATCAGACTGTATTAAAAAGCAGAATCCCACAATATGTTGTCTACAAGAAACACATCTAAAGCATAGTGACACATACAGGATAAAGATAAAAAGCTGGAGCACAACCTATTATGCTTCAGGTGAACAAAAAAAAAGCAGGGGTAGCAATCCTTATTTCAGATCAATTAAAAGCCAAGATAGATCTAATTAAAAGAGATAAGGAAGGAAACTATATTTTATTAAAGGTTACCATAGATAATGTCGCAATATCAATACTAAATATATATGCACCAAGTGCAATAGCATCCAAATTCTTAGGGGAGAAATTAAGAGAGATGCAAGAAGAAACAGACAGCCAAACTATACTAGTGGGGGGATCTCAACCTTGCTCTCGCAGAATTAGATAAATCAAACCACAAAATAAATAAGAAAGAAACTAGGGAGGTAAACCAATTGTTAGAAGAGTTAGGTATGATAGATCTTTGGAGAAAATTGAATGGAGACAGTAGGGAGTTTACTTTTTCTCAGAGGTCCATGGAACTTTTACAAAAATTGACCATGTATTAGGGAATAAAAACCTCAAAATCAAATGCAGAAAGGCAGAAATAGTAAATGCATCTTTTTCAGATCATGATGCAATAAAAATCACATGCAATATAAGGGCAGGAGAAAATAGACCAAAAGTTAATTGGAAATTAAATAATCTAATCCTGAAGAATGAATGAGTGAAAGAGCAAATCATAGACACAATTGATAATTTCATCCAGGAGAATGACAACAATGAGACAATATACCAAAATTTGTGGGATACGGCCAAAGTGGTTATAAGGGCAATTTTTTATCTCTAGATGCTTACTTGCATAAAATAGAGAAAGAACAGATCAATGAACTGGGCTTATTATTGAAAAAACTAGAAAAAGAACAAATTAAAAACCCTCAATTAAATACCAAATTGGAAATTCTAAAAATAAAGGGGGAAATTAATAAAATTGAAAATAAGAAAACAGTTGAATTAATAAATAAAACTAAGAGTTGGTTTTATGAAAAAACCAACAAAATAGATAAGCCTTTAGTTAATTTGATAAGAAAAAGGAAAGAGGAAAATCAAATTGTTAGTCTCAACAATGATAAGGGAGAACTTTCCTCCAATGAAGAGGAAATTAGAGGAATAATTAGGAGTTACTTTGCCCAACTTTATGCCAGTAAGTTTGATAATCTAAATGAAATGGAGGAATAGCTACAAAAATGTAGATTGCCCAGGTTAACAGAAGAGGAAATAAATTATTTAAATAGCCCCATATTAAAAAAGAAATAGAACAAGCTATTAACCAACTCCCTAATAAAAAATCTCCAGGGACAGATGGATTTATATGTGAATTCAACCAAACATTCAAAGAACAATTAATTGCAATACTTATACTATTTGAAAAAATAGTGACAGAAGGTATACTACAAAATTCCTTCTATGATACAGATATGGTGCTGATAGCTAAACCAGGTAGGGTGAAAACAGAGAAAGAAAACTATAGACCAATTTCCCTAATGAATATTGATGCAAAAATTTTAAATAAGATATTAGCAATGAGATTACAGAAAGTCATCCCCAGGATAGTACACTATGACCAAGTAGGATTTATAACAGGAATGCAGGGCTGGTTCAATATTAGGAAAACTATCAGCATAATCCATTATATTAATAGCCAAACTAACAAAAACCATATGATTATCTCAATAGATGCAGAAAAAGCATTTGATAAAATCTAACACCCATTCCTATTAAAAACACTAGAGAGTATAGGAATAAATGGGCTTTTCCTTAAAATGATTAGTAGCATCTACTTAAAACCATCAGCAAGTATCATATGTAATGGAGACAAACTAGACCCATTCCCAATAAGATCAGGAGTGAAACAAGCCTGCCCACTATCACCATTACTATTTAATATTGTATTAGAAATGTTAGCTTTGGCAATAAGAGAAGAAAAAGAGATAAAAGGAATTACAGTAGGTAATGAAGAAACCAAAATATTACTCTTTGCAGATGACATGATGGTATACTTAGAGAACCCTAGAGACTCAACTAAAAAACTACTAGAAACAATTCACATCTTTAGCAAAGTTGCAGGATTCAAAATAAATCCACATCAATCATCAGCATTTTTATATATTACCAACAAAGTTCAGCAGCAAGAGATACAAAAAGAAATTCCATTCCAAATAACGGATGATAGGATAAAATATTTGGGAATCTATTTGCCAAGGAAAAGTCAGAAACTATACGAACTAAACTATAAAACACTTCCCACACAAATAAGATCAGACCTAGTCAATTGGAAAAACATTAAGTGCTCATGGGTAGGCAAAGCGAATATAATAAAAATGACAATACTACCCAAACTAATCTACTTATTTAGTGCCATACCAATAAAACTCCCAAGAAATTATTTTACAGATCTAGAAAAAATAGTAGCAAAGTTCATTTGGGAGAACAAAAGGTCAAGAATTTCAAGGGAATTAATGAAAAAAAGGGAGATGAAGGTGGCCTTGCTGTACCAGATCTAAAACTATATTATAAAGCAGCGGTCATCAAAACCATTTGGTACTGGCTGAGAAATAGAACAATCGATCAGTGGCATATGATAGGATATCAGGATAATCTAGACAATAACTTTAGCAATTTAGTGTTTGATAAACCCAAAGACCCCAGCTTTTGGGATCAGTACTCACTATTTGGCAAACACTGCTGGGAAAATTGGAAATTAGTGTGGAAGAAATTAGGGCTTGACCCACACTAACACCACATACCAAGATAAGATCTAAATGGGTTCATGATCTAGATATAAAGAGTGATATTGTAAGCAAATTAGAGGAACATAGTATAGTTTACCTCTCAGACCTGTGGAGATGGAATAAATTTATGTCCAAAGAAGATCTGGAACTCTTAATTGAACACCAGGTAGGTAATTTTGATTATATTAAGTTAAAAAGTTTCTGTACAAAGAAAACTAATTCAGACAAGATTAGGAGGGAAGCATCAAATTGGGAAATCTTTACATTTAGTGGTTTTGATAAAGGCCTCATTTCTAAAATATATAGAGAATTGTGTCATATTTATAAGAATTCAAGCCACTCTTCAATAGATAAATGGTCAAGGGATATGAACAGACAATTTTCAGATGATGAAATTAAAACCATTTCTAGTCATATGAAAAGTTGCTCCAAATCACTATTGATCAGAGAAATGCAAATTAAGACAACTCTGAGGTACCACTACACACCTGTCAGATTGGCTAAAATGACAGGAAAAGATAACGATGAATGCTGGAGGGGATGTGGGAAAGCTGGGACACATACATTTTTGGTGGAACTGTGAATGGATCCAACTATTCTGGAGAGCAATTTGGAGCTATGCTCAAAAAGTTATCAAACTGTGCATACCCTTTGATCCAGCAGTGTTTCTATTGGGCTTATATCCCAAAGAGATCTTAGAGGAGGGAAAGGGACCCATATATACAAGAATGTTTGTGGCAGCCCTTTTTGTAGTGGCTAAAAACTGGAAACTAAATGGATGCCCATCAATTGGAGAGTGGCTGAATAAATTATGGTATATGAATGTTATGGAATATTATTGTTCTGTAAGAAATGACCAGCAGGATGATTTCCAAGAGGCCTGGAGACACTTGCATGAACTGATGCCGAGTGAAACGAGCAGAACCAGGAGATCATTATACACAGCAACAACAATAATATATGATGATCAACTCCGATGGACGTGGCTCTCTGCAACAAAGAATTGTCTCACACCAGTTCCATTTGTTCAGTGAAGAAAGCCATATACACCCAGAGAGAGGTATATGAAATGTGGACCACAACATAACATTTTTCATTCTCTCTATTGATGTTTGCTTGCATTGTGTTTCCTTTCTCTGATTTTCTTTTTTTTTTTTTTTGTAGATAGGATTTTCCTTGCACTTGTCAAGTATTTTAACATTATTAACATGTAGTGCACTTCCTGCCATCTAGGGGAGGGTAGGGGACTGGGGGTAAAATTTTTAACGGAAAGTTTTGTAAAGATCAATGTTGAGGAGCTACCCATACATATGTTATAGAAATAAAAAGCTTTAATAAAAAAAGAATATAATTTCATCTACTACTACATATCCTTTTTTGAACTGGTAATTTATTGTTATGTATTTTGAATTCTCCCTGATATTCTGCTAGGCAAATGACAATATTCTATTTTGTCCTCTTTTTATTTGTTTTCCTTTTCCTGTTTTTCTTTTTTTTAATGAAATAAATTTCAAAATTAACTAGATGGAGCAATTCTTGTAAGAAAGATTTAAATTTATTGCATGTTGCATAAGCTATTTCAAAAATATATTCTGCAGAGGAAAATATTTAGGTTTTTATAGAAGTAAAATGTGTGTAAATCTTGCATATGATTTTGTTTATATTTCTCATTAAATCTGAAAGCAATGACAACATCCCTCAACATATAGCACAGGGCTAAAACAAGTCCAGAGAAAATTTCAGAGACTGACAAATAATTTCTTAAAAAACTCAATCATGTGGTTCTTTTCAACAGTGAGATGATTGAGGCCAGTTCCAATGATCTTGTAATGAAAAGAGCCATCTACACCCAGAGAGAGGACTGTGGGAACTGGGAATGGATCACAACATAATATTCTCACTCTTTTTGTTGTTGTTTGTTTGCTTTTATTTCTTATTTTTTCTTTTTTTTTGATCTGATTTTTCTTATGCAACATAATAATTGTAGAAATATGTATAGAAGAATTGCACATGTTTAACATATATTGGATTATTTGCCTTCTGGGTAGGGGGTGGAAGGAAGAGAGTAGAAAATTTGGAACACAAGGTTTTGTAAGGGTCAATGTTGAAAAATTATCCATGTATATGTTTTGAAAATAAGAAGCTTTAAGGGGCAGCTAGGTGGCGCAGTGTATAGAGCACCAGCCCTGAAGTCAGGAGGACCTGAGTTCAAATCTGGTCTCAGACACGTAACAGTTGTGTGACCCTGGGCAAGTCACTTAACCCCAATTGCCTCAGCAAACAAACAAACAACAAAAAAAAGAAAATAAGAAGCTTTAATAAAAAAGCAGAATAAGAAAAAAAAACAAAAAAGGAATCTAAAACAAAATAAAACAAAAGAGAAAAAATTGTCATAATTCATAGTCTATATTGGATTGCTTGTTATCTTGGGAAGGCATAAGGGGAGGAATGGGGGAAGAAAAATTTGGAACTCAAAATCTCACAAAGATGAATATTGAAAATTATCTTTATATTTACTTGGAAAAAAAATGAAATACTATTAAGTGAAAAAAATCAATTTCCCATGTACAAGATGGGGGAAAAAACTCATTCATGTATGCCAATGAGAAGAATAAAGTAAAGTCAATGGTTATACATCTTCTTGACAGAAAGTGACATGACTCCAAAAATTTTACTTCAGAGGAGAAATCTTGAGGGAGATAGTATACTATCATTTTCCACTGTAATAGTACTTTAGATAGAATCAAGAAAAGCATTAGCAGACATATGCAGAAGACTTTTCCAGGGTCATTAAAAGTCTTAAAAAAATAAAAGAAGTCTTTTCAGGGAACTTTGCACAAAGAGAGATCAGAAGATTTTTTTTTTTTTTATTCTTTTAGGCATTACAAGAGTGGTTTTTAGGTATCTGTACTTTATCTATTGAGGGACTAACTGAATAATAACTCCAAATAATTAAAAGACATGGAATAAAAATGTGCCTGTTTTATGATTTGGGGAGAAGATATGCAGGCATGAAACTGAAGTTAAGATTACATTTATCTTTTTCAAATCCACTTTTGTCCTCAGAGACACAAAATTACAAAACAGTGTATTTATTTATGAAGAAGCCTGTAAGCTTTCTCTTCCTGAATCACTTCCTAAGATATGATTTTCTGAGGGTCATGTGACATTTTGCATAGTATTTGGCAAAGTTTTTATCTTGTCCACATACCTCTAAATTTATCAATCATTAATTATGGATTACTGGATTAAAGTGCAAAAAGTTGGGAGAACAAGAGGGAGATAAAAATTAAAACTTTTAACTTGTACTTTTCACTTATATGTTCATTTTTATCATTCCTATTGCCCTTTACAAATTTTTATTCTGACATTTTATTTTGATATGGAGAGAACACAGTTCTCTTAAAGGTTATGACATTAAATATGTTTGACTTGGTTTTGACATGATGACAAGGTTTCTAGTATGACCCTGGTAAAATAAATAACATATTTTTCAAAGAACTGCCCAGCTAATTAAAGATATCATATCACCAATTGATTAGTCATGTGGTGAAGAATTCTTTGGTTACAACAATTAATAAAATAATTTTTTTTAAGACAAAATGGGACTTAGTCTTGTATGGCCACCTTCTGCTTCTGCAGTGATAGTATTCGAGAGCTATTAAGAAGCACAGTTTTTTAGACTCTATAATGTTTAACTTAACTCTTGGCACTCTAAATGTTAGATATCCAATAACCAATAACGTTAGCATATTGCTGGAGGCATTGATTTGTATCAGGCTTGAAATTCTTAATACAAATGAAGCCAGAAGACATAAGGAAGTTACTGATTTTCTTATGCATTCATATGCTATGAAAAAGCTTCATGAAGTATTTTATCATTTCATATTGTAGAAATATATAAATATTTGCCAAGAGAATCAGGAAAATAATTTCAGCTTACTTACCAATGTTGGTTGCAGAGAACGACGCAAAAAAATTTTATGAAGAATTTGATAAGACCCTCCAAATTAAATGAACATTTGCTTTGATACTCAATTATTTCAATGGAGAGACACAGAGAAGATAGTAAAAAATTTGCTGAAAAAGGTAGCTCAGGATTAAAGAATCAGGGAGGCCAAAGGCTTGTACACTTGTAGAAAACGCAATTATTTTAGACAAATATTTTCTTCAAGCAAAGAATAAGGAAGTGGTAAACACAGCAAGCATCAAATATAATGAAAAAAATGGATTGAATATATATATATATATTTGCTAAATATATATATATTAAATATATATTGACTAATAAACAGGAAATGACACCCTGCTCATGTAGAAATTACTCTTGAATCAGCAATCCTTAAACAACAAGATCACTGACTTGTGAAGGTAAAGAGTAAAATAAGTTACAGTAATAGAAGAGAAAATATGAAGGAAAAATAAAGGATAGGCTGGTTACATGATAGTGAAGGAAAAAAGACAGAAAGAATGGAAAAAAGGTAAAAAAGGTCAATGATAAATTCAGTGGAATAAAGGGCAGCTAGATGGCACAGTAGATAGAGCACTATTTTCTATTTACTCTGCCATTTACTAGTTATTATCACCTTGGTACCAAATTTTTATGTTCCTTCATATTTAAAATCAAGTGATAGGACTAGGTAATTTCTAGCATTCCTCCTAATTTTAATGTTATATGATTCTATTCTTCCAAGTGTGTTTGGCTTATGAATGAGGTCTTTCTTTAGTGTTCTGAGTTTCCTAAAGAATAGTTGAATATATAGGTCACACAGCTAGTGTTAAGTGTCTGAGATGACATTTGAACTCAAGTCCTCTGGATTCCAAAGTAAATAGCAAAGATGTATTATATGCTTCTCATTACCTGATTATAGAAAATATACACAAGTTAACCCATATAGGCAAACTTTTTCATTGAATTAACCAATTTTCCCCTATGGGACTCTCTCTCTCCACTGTGAAAGCTCCTAATCTCCCAATTTCTAGGCAAGGCATTGGTCCTGAAAGTGAGTTATAAAGTAATTCCTATCCAGAAACTCAGAGCAGCTGCACAAGTTCCAATGGGAAAATTTTCCTCCTGCCCCAGTATGTAAACTTGATATCCCCCAGATTTAAGCCCTCTTGGAGGATGTATACTGTCCTCCAAAGCAGTAATTTATGAGTGAATGCCCTACTCTTTTCCCATTTTGTTGTGGATAGATGAACTGAATCACAAAGGGTAAACATATATGGATAGGTTATGATCTGCAACATAGATTTACATTATCTTTCCCTCCAAACCCAATTCTGTTCCACACATCTATTATATGTAGTTAATTGTCAAACGCTATCATCTCCCCATGACATCTATATTATCTGTCCCTTCTGTTTACACACATCATAGCCACTACCTTAATTTGGGCCTTATCACTTTTTCCTTGGTCACCAGCTTCAAATCTCTCCCCTCCCTAACTATAATCCATAGAGATGCCAAAGTAATTTTCTTAAAGAACAGGTATAATTAAATCATTCCCCAACTGAAACTCTAGTGGTTCTCTACTGACTCTACGATTAAATGTTACTTCATCTTTATTTCATTCCTTTAAAATTCAATTTTACAAAAAAAATTAATTCAAAACTCTTAATTCAAAAGCATTTACATGTAATTAAAAAATAAAATAAATATATGACTATTGGGCATACTTGCTCAAATTTTATTTAATTTCTTTACTGATAAGGTATTTGATTTTAAAAAAAGTGTGGAGTTAATTGCATTAAATCTCTCAAATATCAGTTCTAATTAAAAAGCTTTTTGCAAATCCTAAGTTATCTGTGGCTGAATTCTCAGATAAGTGCCTAAAGTGTAGATACTTTATGTTGAGGTTGAAGTAGGATAATGTTTTTAATTCCAGATATAAAGGAGGTAGAACTATTATTATTTTAGAAAATTTAAAGTGATTGACACTGATTGACATACCTTTACCTAGGATGAAAACCTGAGTATATGGATATTGATAAAGGTTACAGAGGACCTCTAGGTTGGAGCAATATCACCTTCAAAACAGAAGTATAAGTTTGATTCATTATTTGAAAATATACCTGGTTCAGATGCCAAAATGGATTGCCACATAACATAGAAAAATTAATGTGGGCCTCAAATTTTTAAGCACACATTTTAACAATTAACTGTTTTGGCCATGTCCTTAGGAAAAAAGTACAGTTAAATTTCTGCATTTAGGTAGAAAAAAGGTCATGAAAAAATAACTTGTCCAGTTTCATTGATTTGGTGGTAAGGCTGAAAAGGAAATCCATGTTTCCTGACTCCCTGTTGACTAGAACAGTTAATTTCAAAAAGGGAGTCCTTTCCAAACTTAATGTGAGGAAAAATAACTGAATACAACTTTGAAAATGATACTTACCAGACCACAGATGAAGCCCATCAAATCCATAAGAGTATAGGTCATCACCAACACCGTTGCCTCCCCAACCTTCTCCACCACCAGGGTAAGGAGCATAACCTGGTGAAGAAGCCCACCCTACCCGGAGGTGTGTGGGTTCTGCTGTTATGAAAGGATCCACCTGATCTATTATGAGCTCAAAGTACCATTTCCTGTACTGAGCTGAGCCTTCAGCAACTCCAAGGAAAATATTTGGCCGGATGCTGAAATGGAATGTAAAAATCAGGTAACTTCTACAGACCCTGAAGGATAATGAAGTGCAGATAAGTCAGGGAAGGGGAAGTGGAGATGTAGTCATTTTGTGACTATATTATTATTATTATTACTGAAAAGTATAAATTGTAATTATCTTGGAATTTAACAATTAACAACACCTCCTCCAATTGGGAGTATATAAAGATTTATGTTGATACTCTGAACCACCTTATTTCTTTCTTCCTTATTTATGCTATTAAAAAAAAAGATGGCTTATCTCTACACCAAACTGGTTTGGAACCCTATATTTTTAAATGGTGATTATTTTAAGATTATTAGGAATAGCACTTAGAAATCAGTTATAACTGAAGAAGGTTCTAGGCAATGGCTTTACAATTTTGAGGTTATTATGATACTTTGTATATTATTATTTATCTTTGTATATTATAATTTATTGCATAAATACTTCTTTGCATACATACTTTAAATCCTGATGTGGCAGAATTTAATTTCAAAGGTTCAATTCCTTTTACCTAGGACAATAAAATTCTCTTTATGTTCCAGGTTTTTTATGGAAAATTAGATAACTGGCTGGTGATAATGGAAAAACCTATTTTTGAAAACCTGTGCCCAATGAAATCATAATTTTGTCTTCCCCTATTTAAAAATGTTTCATGTGTTGCTCCTAGAAAGAACAGGTTGAGTAAGCCCAGAAGAAAGGATATTTTTTTTTCATTTTGGGAGAAAATAATAATGTGTCTAAATAATAATTTTCTTTAGTTGGAGATGTCTGAAATGAATCTACATAATATTCCTTCACTCTTAAGTCAGCTTGTTTGCTTTGTCCTCTACATGTAACTGTGTAACTTTATCCTTCAATGTAATTAAATTGGATTTTTTTTTCTGGTCCTTGTCTAACAAAAGAAGGGAAAAAAGCAGGACCATTTAATCAGTAGCCTTCAGGGTAGATAGGGCCTAAGATTACTCTATGAAGTGACCCTAGCACATAAAATACAGAATCGCTGAGAATCAATTAGCCCGTTGATGAATTTCATAACTTTGTCAAGTATTTAAAACTCTTGTTATTATTTACAGGATAATTACTGTTTGTAAATTGTTGCAATAACTAGTTTTTTTTTTAGATTACCATATATTTTACTCATATAAATCATTTACAAAATGAATTTGCTTTGTGGTTGTGCGGTCTTCAGTTATTGAGAAAACTAAAAAATAAATTTTTACACTCATGTCAAGTCTCTTAAACTCATAAAGTCTTAACTAGGCTAAGTCTCTTAAAATTTTTCATCCCCAATTAGCTGTATAAACAGTTAATATAAAATGGTTAGGGTAGGAGAAGCCAGAAACATGCTCAGAAGCACTGTGATCTGCAGTATGCCCTACCATCCTATATTAATTCCAAGAAAGGAGGGGTTTAGTTTTTTTTTTTTTTTTTTTTCTCCCTTTGTTTTCCAGACAAGGTCAAGTATGGTGCTTAACAAAACAAGAGTAATCCTACCTTGTTACATTATTAATCAACCGAGTCTGGAGAAGTAAATCTCTTCGGGGCAGCAAGTTGTCACAGATTAGATTCTGGTTGGCTCTTACTGCAACTCCATTACAGAGACAGAGAGAGCAAAGTACATCAAGAACCTGCAATGATACAGTCTCAATATAAATCATTAAGCTGTGTATGTGGAAAAGAAACCTAAAATCTATAATAAATTCTAGAAATATATCACTACAGTATTTTATCATCAGATAAGAGAATATGCTAAGAAGCAGTTCCAGAATTGGCCCCCCCACAAAAGCGATAAAAGTATATGTAAAAGTGTCATTCCACTTATAAGTGGAATGTATGTAGGTGGAGGATCCTTTTTCACCCTCAGCCACATTACTGTTTCTCCCTTCTCCCTCCTTCAGAGATATATTCGTTTTGTAGGAAACAATTATATTTTCTTTCTAAGCCTAAGAGCCTAGAATGATTAATAGTGTATCTGGATTAAGTATTATAGAGTCACAAACTGATAGTAAATAAAAAAAACATGCAAAGACCATATATGGACCTTCTAGCATAGCTAAGAATTATGATGATCTGAAGGTGACTTCTAGGATCACAGGATGTTAGAGTAGAAAGGATCTTAAAAATCATTTAGTCATTTAACCAATAAACATTTATTAAGCACCTACTATGTGCCTAGCACTATGCAAAATGCTGGGAATACAAAATAAAATAAAATAAAATAAAGGTTAAAAGATAGTTTTGCTATCTTTTACTCTTGAGAAACTCACAATCTAATGGAGGAGACAGCATATAAATAACTATGTACAAATAATAAATATAGAGAATAAATTAGAAATAATCAATTGGGGGAAGGTTGTAGAATTAAGGGGAATAAAGAGAGGATTACCATGAAAGATAGAATTTTAGCTGGAACTTGAAAGAAATCAGAGAGACTAGGAAGAAGCTCCTTTGGGCCATCCTAGACAGGCTCTTAGAATTCTACCTCCAATAGTTGCCCCAATTGAGCCTACTTCCTCTCCTCCATCTCCAGCTTTCCAGTTAATACATTGCTGACTCCCAAGAATTCTGGTCCTTGAGACAGAACACCTAGGGATGATGAGAGCCAGTGATTGAGTTTAATAACAGGTCCTAGACCTAGTCTCACTTACTCATTGTTTTGGTTTGGATGGTTCAGAGGGGAATGGAAATAGCAAATGTTTCTTTTCTGGACAGAAACTCTGAGCATCTGCTGCCTTCCCCCTCTCCCTCCATTGATTCTTTTATGAAAGCAAAGTAGGCTATCTTTTACCTCTATTCTTACCTAACTTTCAACTACTGAATGGGTATGACCTCAGACAAACTGAAACTTTGGAAAAGACCTTAACTTAAAAAGGGAAAGATCTCTCAAAATATCCTGTGCCATTACCAGTTGTGCTGATCTGTTTTGCCATTGGATTCTGAAAGCTTTGCCTCACTTAAATACAATTCAATGCTTTCAATTGCAAATTAGGATGCCATCCGTCCTCTTTGAGGACAAAGGACAAAGAACAACAACAATGGATGAGGATAATTTTACTAAAATCATTCTTCAATAATATCCCTTCCAACTCCCACCTTGATTTTCTTATCCTTTCCTTCCCAGTGATATTAAACCCTGTCATTGTTGACACTTCATATATATGGTCTTTCTGAATTTTCTCTCCAACATAATTAGTGCTCTCCTTTCCAAATTACTTTAAAAACACGCACTTTTTTGTGTTGATATGTGTGCCAATGTTGTTTTTCATCAGTAAACTTAACTGTCCATGAAGGTATTGATTCTTTCTTCTTAATTTTTATATTCCTATATTATTGAAGAATGAATTTAGTAAAGTGATATCTTTAAGTGTGTAAAAAAATGTTATGTCCTACTTGGTCTTAAAAGACAAAAATTAAAAGCAAATGGGTAGAAGTTGAGGTTTCTTTTAATTGTTCTGTCTCAGTTTCACTTAATTGTTTTGCCTCAATTTCCCTGAATTTTTCTGCCCCAGTCTCCATGGTGGGAAGCCCCCTTCCTGGCCATTAGGGCTAGGAACTCTGGCCACTGGCATTTCAAAGAGTGATAAAACTCCAGATGATTTATCTCCAATGTTTGGGCATCTTTCTGGTCTCAGACTCAGTGTCTCCTAGCTCCTTATCAGAATTTATGATCCTTCCTCCATACCCCCAACCTATCAGAACTAAATTTATGGACCTTTCCTGGACTGTCTATCCCCCAGTGCTCTACCCCTCCTTCTGCCATTGTTTCCCTGAGGGCAGGAGCCCTATAAGAGTCCCTGGAGCCCTTCACTAGTTTCTGGATACTTTGAGACAAGAGTCTTATCCAGATGGCTGACTAATATGGCTGCTAGTTCAAACTCTCCACTACTATCAATAAACTATTAAAAATCTCTAATCTCTATACTGCCTCAGTTTCTCTGTGCATTACACTATGTTTCCTTACATTAATAATGGTTATTAAAGTACATATCACTTTACATTTTACAAAGCATTTAATATATAATATCATATCTGACTACAAACATCTGTTAGTCCTTTGATACTGCTTAACAATTCTACTTCACTTTTAATGATACTTTATTTCATTTCTTTATTTAAAAAAAATAAAATTTAAATATCAAATAATGAGCATTTTCATATATACAACAGAACATAAAACAAAGATTGCATATAAAATAATAAATCTCAATTTCACAGTGCTTCTTTTGTGTATGTGTATTTGAATATAGATAGATAAATAGGTATATCTATCTATCTATATGTGTGTGTTTAAATACCTATATATTTGTGTCTATATACAAATACAAATGTAAAATGTATGTATACATACATATAAATAGACATGTTACTTTCAAAACTGCCCAATTGGGACGCCTTCATGGACATTTTTAAAAGTACTTCAGTGGTTCTTTTTTTCCCCCCTATTACTATTGTTAACTAACATACTCTTCCCAACCCAATTCAAAAAGGAGGGGGTAAGCTTGAAACAAATAAGCAAAGTAAAACAAAGCAAATCCACCCAGTGTGTAGATTTAAAAATGTATGCCTTTGTCTACTCCTTGATTCCATTACCTTTCTGTTAGAAGATAGATAACATCCTTTATCATGCATAAGATCTTTGAAGACAGTGCTAATCATCATATAGATCAGAGTTTTTAAGTCTTTCAAAAGATATTTTTCTTTGCTTTTCCTCCCCTAAAAGTATTTTTTAATTTCATATTATTTTTGGTTTTAGATCCCTGCTTCCCTCCTCTCCACCTCCCCCCTTCCCATTACTGAGAAGGCAAGAAATACAAAACTCATTACAAATGTGAACTCATAAAAAACAAATGTCCATATTGGCCATGTTTGGGATAGGGAGATAGTAGGGGGGAAATAAACAGGAAGAATAAAAGGAAGGAAGAAAGGAGGAAAAGAAGAAGGAACAAAGGAAGGGAGGGAAAAGAAGAAAGAAAGGGAAAAATATACTTCAATCTATAATCTGAGTCTATCAGTTCTCTATCTGGAAATAGAATTTCTCATCATAATCCCTTTGAAATAGTGGTGGGTCATTTGCTGCTCAGTATTACCAAATCTTTTACAGCTGATTAATTTTACAATATTGTTGTTATTGTGTGGACAGAGTGGTAGACCCCAAATCCCTTAACTAAATTGACAACTCAGAAGCATCTCCAAATACAAATAGAAAGCATTTATTAGGTCCTTGCAAGGAGAGGTCCAAGTACATTAATTAAACAAAATCCAGCATGGTGAGTGACATGCAGTGGAAAGCAAGAAGTATATTACAAAGCAGAACAGACTCGGGTACATCCCCTTCCTACTGAATTTTAAAAATTCATTGGATGAAATGAAAAGAAGTAACCATTGACCAATACTCAGCAATGCTGTCTACTTCCTGTGGGTCACCTGACTTTCTAAAGCTTACACCTAGGGCTTGACCTTTTCTGCCCTACAGCCCTCTGAGAATAGGAATCAAATGACTTCCTGAAACTTATATCTAAGGTCTTATAGCCTCTGAGAAATCTTCACTTGGTCCCATTCATTAATATATAAGTTGTTCTTCTGGCTCTTTTCATTTCACTTGTATTAATTATTTCACATAAGTTTTCCCACGTTTTTCTGAAACCACCCCCTTCATCACTTCTTATAGCAAAATAGTATTCCATCACATTCCCATATCACAACTTGTTTCTCAATTTGTGGATGTAACCTCAAACTCCAATTCTTTGCTCTCACAAAAAGGGCTCTTATAAATATTGTATATATATAAGACTTTTCCTTTTTTCTTTAATCTCTTTGGGACATAGACCTAGAAGTGTTAATGGATCAAAGAGTATCCACAGCTTTATAGTTTGGAGGGTACAATTTCAAATTAATCTCCAGAATAATTGGAGCAGTTCAAAGCTTACCCAACAATACGTTTGTATCCCTATTTTCCACATCCTTTCTAGCATTGTCATTTGCTTTCCTAATGTGTTGTTCAGTCATTTCAATCATTTCAGTAATGTCTAACTCTTTGTGACCCTATCTGGGATTTTCTTGGTAAAGATACTGGAGTGGTTTGCTATTTTCTTCTCCAGCTCATTTTACATGTGAGGAAACTAAGGCAAAAAGGGTTAAGTGACTTGTCCAGGATCATACAGCTAATGAGTATCATGTTAGCCAATCTGAGAAGTGTCAGGTGGAATATCAGAACTGCTTTGATTTACATTTCTCTAATAATTAGTGACCTTCAGCATTTTTTTCATATAGTTATTTGTGCTCTGATTTCTTTTTTTTTTCTGATTTCTTCCAATGAAAATTTCTTATTCATATTCCTTGACTATTTATAAATTAGGAAACAGCTCTCATTCTTATAATTTTGGCCCAGTTCCCTAAATATTTTAGGAAAGACATCTAAACTTGCTGCAAAGACATAACTCCTCCTCCCCTCTACATTAGTTTTCTATGTGCAAAAATTGCTTAATTTTACATTTAAACTGTGTATTTATTTTGAGCCTATCTTAGCATGGGGTATGCCAAGTTTTTGCAAAACCACTTCCTACTTTTCTTAGAAGGTTTTGTCAAAAGCAAATTTTTACTCCCATGGCGGAAATCTTTGGGTTTATGAAATATTAGGTTTTAAAATTAGCTCATTTCCTTCAGTACAAATAATCTGTTCCACCAATCAACCACTATTTTTTTTTATCCAGTACCAAATTATTTTGATGATTATGGCTTTGTAATATTGTTTGAGATTTGATACCAAGACTCTCTCCTTCCCATTTTTTTTTCATGGATTCTATTAATATTTTCCCACTTTGTGTCTTCAGATTAATTTAAATATTTTTCTAGAACTAGAAAGTAATTATTTGACAGTTTCATTGGTATGACACTGCAAAAGTAGATGGATTTAGATAATATTGTGATTTATGATTATATTAGTTCAGTTTAGTTGTGAGCAATTAATTAGTATTTCTCTAATTATTCAATTCTATCTTTATTTGGGTGAAATATTTTATAATTGTGTGCATATATTTCCCATATGTTCTTGGAAGATAGACTAGGAAACATTTTATACTAACTGCAATTACTTTAAATGGATTTTCTCTTTCTCTTCCTATTGGATTGGATTGGTAATATATAGAAATGTTGATGGTTTGGTTTTATTTGTTATTCTACAATTTTGCTGAAGTTGTTAATTGTTTCAATTAGATTTTTTTTAGTTGACCTCTAGGGTTCTCTATGTAAGCCATTTTATTATCTACATTATTGTACAATAATACTTCATTCCATTACTATTGTTCAGCCATTTCATAAGAGATGCCCTTTCCCCTTAGTTATAGCTTTTGATTGCCTCAGCCCTTTATTCCTTTTTCAGGATCATGAAGTTTATTTTGCTTCTGAGTATTCCCTCTTCCATTTTAATAACTGCTCTCTTTATCCCTGACTTTTCAACTGATGCATAATGTACTTTTATGTGATAATCTGTATATGTGTGTGTGGGGGAGTATATGTGCGTGTGTTTACATATATATGTGCAATATGTTCTACTCTCTTTTGCCAGCTCAATCTCTCAAATAATTTTGCCTTTTCAGGTTTTTCTTGACTCATGTGTTTTCATTTTAAAGTTCCTATTTAGTTTTGGTCTTTTCCTCAGAAATGCTTCAAAGACCTCTATTCCAATAAAAATCCATTTAATTCCCTAAAAGATTATACTCAATCTTATAGAATAAGTTATTACTAGTTGTAAACCTATATATTTTGCCTTTTAGAATATTATATTCCAAGATCTTGAAGTTAAGTTAGGAGGTAAAAGCTCTGATTTGGAGTCAGGAAGACTTGAATTCAAATACCATTTACCCTATGCAAACCTACACAAGTCATTTAACCCTCTCTTGGCCTCTGGGACCTAACCCTTAAAATGGGGATAATAAGAGGACCTGCCAGATAGACTTTGTGTGAGAATCAAATGTGATAACCTATAAACCTTAAGACATTGTGTAAATGCTGACTATTCAGCTGTTGCTGTGTGGTGTTTTTTCCCATTTAAGTTTGAAATGACCAGATTTTGAATGATTCTAATTGCAGTTTCTTAGTTCCTGAACTTTTTGGCTTCTTGAAGTATTCTTTTTCTTTGATATGTAAGTTTTCAATTTTCCATTTCTGGGATTTTTCCTTTTGAAGTTTTTTTTCAAGAGGAATGGATTCTTTCTGCACTTTGTTTTCCAATTCTAATAGGTCAGATAGCTTTCCTTTTTGAAATAGGGTGTCCAGACTTTTTTAATCAAATTTTTAGGTAGTCTAATGATATATATATATTGCCTCTTTTGGACTTGTTCTTCAGATCAATTGTTTTTATACTTATATTTAATTTGTATTTTATGTATATTTTCTTCTTTTTCTTGTTATATCATGAAGTTCTTGACCTTAATTATCCAAAAATTCAGAAAATCTGCTAATTAGATAAGAGTTTTTCCCTTTTGTTCTAAGCTATTTATCCTTTCAATTCTTATTTCCAGAGCTTTTATTTAAATTTATTTAGATTTTGCTTCATTCCTTTTAGATATTTATTATAATCCTTGTAGAAAACTCATGTTTTCTTCAAAACTTGCTTATAATTGTTATAGAGTTATTCTCTCATTCTAATTTGTACTACTGACTACTTCTGGATGAATAATTCTTTATAATGCTCACTATATATAATTTTACTCATCTTTATAGAACTTTAGTTTCTGAATTAGTATTTTATGCCAGTATAAGACTACTGAACTTTTGGATAGAATGATCATTCATGGCCGGTTTTCTTCTGAGTCATCTGGATTCCAATACTGACCTCCACTTTTTGTTAGCCCACATTCCAAGATATATCAAGTTTATAATAATAAATATTCAAAGTCTCCTATGATATGTTAGGATAAAAGCAGAGATGATGTAGTGTGTTGCTCTGAACGCTGACATGTCATGTCAGGATGGTGTAATTGCATTCAATGTCCCCACAATGTGTTTCTGACTAACCTGATGTTGTCTCATGGGATTCCTTCCCTCTATCCACTTCATGATATATAAGGATCCCTTATCTCTATTCACTTCATGATATGTAAGCTTGCAGGTTACACATATGGCTGGCTAAGTCTTGTACAAAACTTTCTTTGATCCCTTAATTAACACTATGACAGTAACAACCTTCCTCTTCCAGAACTCAACAATTGGCACAGTAGATAGAGCACTGTGAGCTCAAACACTCCTCATGTGATCTCGGACACTTCTTAGCTATATAACCTTGGACAAGGTACTTAACCTTTGTTTGCCTCAGAGTCCTCAACTACAGAATGGGGATAATAATAGTACCTACCTCCTAATATCTGTAAAAGTACTTAAGACTGGCATATAGAAGGCATTATATAAATGTTTATTCCTAATGCCATCCTCATCCAGAGAGAACTATGAAAATTGAAAATGATCAAAGCATATTATTTTCACCTTTTTTGTATGTTTCTTTGTTTGCCTTTTCTTTCTCATTTTTTCCCCTTTTGGTTTGACTTTTCTTGTACAACATAAAAAATATGAGATATGTTTAAAAGGATTGTACATGTTTAATCTATATCCAATTCCTTGCTGTCCTGGAGAGGGTAAAGGAAGGAGGGAGAAAAATTCAGAACACAAAATTTTACAAAAATGAATGTGGGAAATAATAAATGAATGAATGTTTATTCTTTCTTTTTCCCCTGACATAGGACTTTGCAACACTGATAAACAATTATAATAAACTACATTATGTAGGTATTTGTATAATAATTTCTTTTTAAGTGTGAATATTTTACTTTTTCTAATTACATGTAAAATTTTTTACATTTTGTTAAAATTTTGAATTCCAAATTGATTCTCTTCTTTCCTCTCTTCCCTTTCACTGAGAGGATGAGCAATTTGAAATAGATTATACATGTGTAGTCATGCAAAACATAATTCCATATTAGCCATGTGAAAGAAAACAGACAAAAAAAAGGAAATAAAGAAAGTTGAAAAAACTATGCTTTGATTTTCAATCAGACTTCCGCAGTTCTTTCTCTGGAGGTGGAGAACTTTTTTCATACACCCTTCAGAATCATCTTGGATCACTACATTGCTGAAAACAGCAAAGTCATTGACATTCATCACCATACAAAATTGCTGTTACTGTATACAATATTCTCCTGGCTCTGTTCGTTTTACTTTTCATCAGTTCATGTAGGTCTTCCCAGGTTTTTCTGAGAATATCCTACTTAAGGTTTATTTCAGAAAAGCCTGGACTTATGTGAACTGATGAAAAATGAAATGAACAGAGCCAGAGCACTGTACATAGCAACAAGATTATATGATGATCAACTGTGATAGATTTGATTTTTTTCAACAATGAGGCAATTCCAATAGACTTGAGATGGAAAGAGCCATCCATATCCAGAAAGAGAACTATAGAGACTGAATGCAGATCACAACATGGTAATTTTATCTTTATTGGTGGTGATAGTGCTGTTTGTTTGCTTAATTTTTTTTTCTTTCTCATTTTTCCCTCTTTTGATCTGATTTTTCTTCTGCAACATGATATATATGAAAATATGTTTAGAAGAATTTCATAAGTTTAACCTATATTGGTTGGGTGAAGGGAGGAAGGAGAGAGAAAAATTTGGAACATAAGGTTTTGCAAGAGTGGATGTTGAAAACTTTGTGCATATTTTGAAAAATAAAAGACTATTATAGTTTTTTAAAAAGAACACCCTACTTATCATTTTTTAAAAAAATTAATTCTGGGGGTCTGTAAGTTTTCAGTTCTTCTGAAATGGTATGATCTAAGGAGAAGTGTGTTTACTACTCTATTGCTCCATGGTCTAGGTTGAGTGCCTACAAACACTCTTTTCTACCTTGAACTGCTTTGCTGCATCCACTGGCTCTGATAGACTAGTGCTCCTCCTCACCTTGGTACTGTGATTTAGAACTATAACCCAGATCTGTTTATGAGCAGTGCAATGTTGTCCTGCATCCAATTTCAGCAAAGGAATCCCATAATCTCCTTCAGATCACTGGTCAGATCTCCTCACTGTCTATATGGCAAGAGTTACAGCTCTTGTTGCCATTTCATTTACCCCTATTGCTCTCTCACAAGGTACTGCCTGTGCTGAACTGTGCTTCATTCTCACTCTTCTCAGATCTTTCCTTCTGACTTTGAAGTTATCTTGGACCAGAAAATTGTTTCATTCCATCACTATATAAGCTCTATTACTCCAGAATTTCTTTTGGGGGATCATTTTAAACTTGTTTGAAAGAGAACTGGAATGACCTCATTCTCCATCATTTTGGCTCTTTCCCCTCTGTATAATAATTTCACACTAGACTATGACTTCCATGAACATAGGTATTGTTATCACAGCTAATCCTTGTTTCATGCTTAGCACATAGCTTTGTGTATAACAGGCACTTAAATATTTGTCATTTATGAATATGAAGAAATGAGATAAGTAGAGTAGTTGCGATTAATCCCATTTAACATATGAAGAAATGAAGCATAGAAAAGTAAAATGACTTTCTTAAGGTTACAGAGCCAGTTAGCGGTAGAACTGGCACTTAAATCTAGATTCTCTAATTCCACACCCACCACTCTCTCACTACTCTACATTATTTCCCCATCTACAGGTTTGAAGATGCTAAAGTACACCAATTTGAAATTAATGTTTTGGCTTCTGTATCTCTAAAACTC